>OX101812.2:53581533-53824033 GCA_944452925.2 Chrysolina oricalcia | reverse complement strand
AGAAAAGGTAATTAAAACTTTTTATTTAAGATCAACCGTTTTCTCACAAAAAGTACTTATATATTTTCTAAAAAAAAAATGAATAAGTCTCAGTATGAGGTTTTTAAAAGGGCATGGTCACATGCTTGAAATCATTTACATGGCCACTGCATAATTCTAATAAGAATTAATACATTTAACACTAAATTGTATTGAATCTAAAACCATGTGAGGAGGAATGGTGGAAATTTCATGCCATATTCTTTCTTGCAACTCTTCGATATTTGGCGGCCTATTTTTGTAGACTACATTTTTTATGTGACCCCATAAAAAAAGTCAAGTCATATCGGGAGACCTAGCTGGCCATTCAATTGCTCCATCCATTTATCAGGAAAAAGTTAATCTAGATATGCCCGTACCACACGTCCAAAATGTGGAGGAGCCCCATCTTGTTGAAACCATATTTGTTCTGCCAGCAAATTTCCGTTAATAAAATAAGGTCCTATGACGTGTCCACCCATAATGCCACACCAGACATTTATTTTTTGTGGCCGTTTAGTGTGAACTTCCTCAATCCAATGTGGATTTTGGTCTGACCAATACTTACAGTTGTGTCGATTTACGTGCCCGTTTAAACAAAATGTAGATTCGTCAGAAAACAATGAATTTTATATGGATGGAATTTTTGCAGTTTGCAAATTTTTTGAATAGAATATCGACTCATGTTATTATTCAAAGCCCTCTGTTGTGCTGAGTTTATTGGATTTTCCACCACATCTAACATGACATTCAAATAATTTTCTTCATTTGTAACGCTTACTGGTCTTCCACTTTTTGGTCGATCTTTGACACTTCCAGTTTCATGAAAACGCTGCAATGTTTTTGAAACGGTTGATTCAGAAATGGGTTCCCGATTGGGATGCAATTCGATAAAAATATCCACTACTTGGTCACAACTTCGTCTTCGATAAACGTGCAATTTTTGAACGAAAATTATTTACACTTAATGTATTTTTGACATGTGTTGTCAAGATCATCACTGTTAGACAAAAGAACGACGCGGCGTTGTTATGGAGCTGGAAACTTTCAAAGGTAACTTGACATTTTTGGATAATTTATTAGAAACTTATTTTCAAAATTCGATATTTCGAAAACTGTTGAATTTAGGAAATGATGTGCCGAATAAATTTTGTTCAGAATTTTGAAAAAAATTTAAATGTGAAATAATATACAGGGTGTCCCATTAGAGAAAAGGCAACTTTGTTTCGTCCTGACTTTTTGACCGAGCCTGTATACTTAATTTTTCGTTAATATGATGGATTTTGAAAAACCCTAGAACTTTTGTATCCAACATTTTTTGCTAGCTATCTTACTTTAGGGAATAATCGACCGTTTCCATACATATCAGCGACTTTGTATACAGAGTTGAGACTATAAGTAATACTTGTTACTCCTACAATTACATTTTTAATTACAATCATTCTCACTTTCAAGTTAAATCTCATTCAGACCTAAATCTTCATCATCGTCTAGCTCGAGAAGTTTTATAGGCGATAGTGGATTGTTTTGGTCGAGTCTGCGGGGTTACAAAAGTGAATTTCAGATCGTTCGATGATGTATCTATCCTCTAGAATATCTCATGCATGAATGGAGATGTATTTTGCATACGAAGTTTCTTACTCGAGAACACTTTCTTTGCATTAATTCTATTGTGCCGTGGTGGCCGTGCTGTTACAGCGTTCGCCTTTGGCACGAAGGGTCGAGGGTTCAAATCCCCGAATGGTCATCGGTCTCGTGCATGGCATAACACGTTAAAAGGTGAGGATTGCGTCTTCTCTTGCTCACACAAGTCTTTTGAGGGTTGCGCGTAGGGGTGCAATCGGTTGACGGAAATAACAATATTAACAACAATATTAACAATATTTAAACCTGAGATCGAACAGAAAGAGAAATAGAAAAAGATAACCGAAATCCGTTTTTATCGTCTGTAAACGTTTTCCTGATAATCCTAGAATTCAGAATTTTTGTTATTATCTGGTTCCCAAGAAAAGAAATCTCATCTAATTTTCAGATAACATCGTGAGAACCAAGGGAGATGAGGTAGCAACTGGTGTACACCTCTGGAAACACCTCTGTTAATGAGTTCTAAAGCTTTGCCGTCCATTGGAAAACCAAGCCTTAGGAAAGAGATGTTCGGCAAAGCTTGAAAGTATCCAAAAAGTCTCCTTTGAACAGAGATCGCAATATATTCTTGGACGTTCCTGAGAAGTAAGCGAGTTGGTGGGCGAGGCATTACCGACGCCACGAATCATATCATATATGGAAATAGTAATGGGTTATTCACTTCCACGTACCCTAACAATGAAAGTTGATGGACTTCCAATGGTATTCTAAAGTCATACTTGAATACAGTTTTGTCAAAGTAAATTTACAACATATTTGTGTTTGCAAAGTGGATTCATTATTTTTACCTTCGATAAAACCACCAGTGCTCTGCCTCGAGTCGAAATGATTATCATTACTATAAATACTTAGAAGCCAAATCACCCCGTTGAACTTGAATAAAAAATTATGTCTCTATATCTGTAATCTGGTTGAATGTTTATTCAGTAATAACTGAATATTTCATCATCCAGTTAACAGCACGACCAAACAAAGGCTGTGAATATATAAACAAAGACCCACTCAAAAATACATAAAAACTATTTCATAAATGTCGTATTAAAAAGATATTAGCCCAAAATAACTCATTAATATTTGAAGGACTGTATCGGTCATTATCGAATTGTTCTTATAATGGTCCTACAGTCATTGTCCTGCTTGCTGAATAGCTGAATAGTGTGAATATCTATGGTACATTATCAAGGATACGCATGCATGTGTTATCCTTTTGTTCAAATCACAAAAGGACATAGGTACAGTTAGAATCCATTGGCGGAGTTCGAGCAAATACAGGATAAGTAGGTACCTGATATAAATAAATATAGCCGAATTGAACGAAACAGATTTTTCAGTCATTTCTCTCATATCGCAATTAAAGATCAAGCTTATTGGAAATTGATCTTGGATTTTGAATGGCATTCATTTCGCACTGTAGTGTTAATAATCAAATTTTCGACTATAATATAATTTTATGAGAACAATATCGATACTACTTGACGGAAGACAATTAATCAAATAATTAAAAATGGTTTACATAATCCATTCTTCCGCTTTAACCTATACAATAGGTGTATTCGTCGGCAAGTCTCCAACAGAAAACAACTACTGCCCCCTACGATCGTGGAAGAGATAGCGGTGGATACATGCTTCAGTGTTTATCTCAGGAACTCCCAGCAAATGCTGAAAACATGTTTTGGTTTAATTGGGAGAACTAGCCTTCGCTGATGATTGGCAAGAAGCATGAAACCGGTACGGAGGAGTTCCCCCAATTGAATCAAAAAATAATTTCAGCTATGGTATTTGTAGAGCACTGCAAAGTAGTTCTTGTATAAAACTTTGCCAAGAACTTAACAGATATAATTCAAAGGTCCTAGGGGGCAGTAGTTGTTTTCTGTTGGAGACTTGCCGACGAATACACCTATTGTAAACGAAAATTCGAACAAGTTCGAAGGTTTTGCCGGAGAGTACAAATAAATGATAAGAATAAAATCGACAGAGTCGAAGTACCCTTCTCTCCACATATTTCCACAAAGTGGAAAATATGAGGCAAAAATCTGACAGAAAACAACTACTTCCCTGGGCAATGCCACGTTGGATATTGAACTACATCTGATAGATATTTGTGCAACTTTCTTCCAAGAAGACTCAATTGCAAGTGCCTATTGCAAACAAACAAAAGATTATCCTAAATTCGGCTGGGGATGACCACCTGCAGACATGTTTCGAGGTTCTTGCCTCTAATCAGTGCAAGGGTAGGTCCGACAACTTTGAGTTGTCTTGTCCCTGCCACCAACTTATAATCTATTGTTTATCTAATAATTCCTTACGGATGAAGCAGCGACTTACAGTAAAGTCAGTCGCCACCCGCCAGGAAATTCAATAAGCATTCCTGCCACTCCTCGAGGAAGCAAAGACTCCAGGAAGAATAAAATGCGAAAATTGTTTGCTGGTTTCACATTTCGGTAGGTATGGGCATAACTCTGG
This sequence comes from Chrysolina oricalcia, assembly GCA_944452925.2. Taxonomy (NCBI): domain Eukaryota; kingdom Metazoa; phylum Arthropoda; class Insecta; order Coleoptera; family Chrysomelidae; genus Chrysolina; species Chrysolina oricalcia. The sequence continues at coordinate 53,819,908 of OX101812.2, read as the reverse complement.
ATCTTGATCTCGTTCGTGGGTCAAACTTGGCAGAAGGTATGTACAGCACCATATCCACTGAAATGTGGAAACAGCAAACGGTCATAAACTGACTGGTTTCCAAACGCCCTCTTCCCACCTCCTTGACCTTGACCTGGAAAAATTTTACAACTACATTCAGGCGACTTGGGGCAACACCAAGAATAATATTTCATGCCCATCAGACAGTTTCCTTACCTGTCAGTAAATTAAATAGGCAGCTCTTTAACTATTATGATCCGTTATTAGACCACCATATACAGCTGCTGTAGTACAATAGTTCTCGAAATTTTTAATATTGGATCTAACAAAAATATGATCTAGGCATGAGAATGCCTGGGTTGAATGCTCCTGTTTTTATTGATGAGTGATTCGTAGTTATATTCATAGAGGGTGTTTGAATAGTCTGGTATTGCGCAGAACTGGCACATCAAACTTGCATATTAATATGTAATAGTGTTATCTTCTCCCAAAAATACTCTCTGAATGAGATTGAACCCACCACCATGCACCTCCTAAGCTTGAGGCCCGGAAGGATGAACGCCCCAGCACTCGTACGTACTCGAAAGCTCACCCCCCAATCCACAACCCGGGCTCGTTAAAGCGGTTCCTGATGATTGGCAATCAGCAGAATAAAATCTGATCGTTTGATATGGAGAGCTCGGCTAATTCTCGGCCTGAAACTCTCTTATATCTGACATGATTTTAATTTGATTTGCAATGACTTTACTTAATGTGCATGGTGCCCCCCCTGAAACTGGCTGAAGGCCTGAAAAATACTTGGCTGATGGTATATATCGTGGTGCGTCTGTTGCCATTCTCAGGCAGACATTGTTCGCGCATTGCCCCCAAGCAGTATACGCGTACAGCATGATTGGCAGAAGGATTGTCCTGATGAGGCGTAGTTTCAACTCGAGTGCCATGTTGATGAGTGGATATAGCGCCTTGCGGCTTTCGCTATAGCCAATCTGTGGGAGACGTGCCTCTGAAACAAATGAGATTGAAATAATTTCGAGCTGGACTATATCCAGCTCGAAAAGTCCAATAGGCCCCGCCCACCGGCGCTCTGGTGCACCATTGGCCGGGCAAAATTTGCCGCTCGGCTATTTAATGACGCCGAGTTGGCCACAAAAGGTAGTAGTCCGGTAGGTGTCTGACAAGCAACGTCTGGGAAGAGTCTTCCCAGACAGTCTGGGCGACTCAGCAGCTAGTTGCTTTTTCCCGTTTTTCTTGCAAGTCTTCGAATATTTCTGGTATTTAAATCTACGGCCTGGCATGGCGATGGAAAGTTGTTGGGAACACCACGACAATATTAAAAGAATTCGTATAAACCCGATACAAAAAGAATTCACAAACCCAATTCTGTTACGGTTTCTTTTAATAGCTGAAAATATGTGTTAATTATAAATGGATCACAAGCCTTCTTACGAGCCACCTCAACAGATTGGGTTTTTTTTACTGATAGATTATGGCGCCGAAATAAAACAATCTTTATTAGGTTGACTGTTTTTAAGTGGAGTTTTCAGTTTGTTTCCATTTACATAATCTCCAACTAATGACATGACTTCCTTCCTGGATAACCCAAAGCCATATTTCTCCATACTTCGTAGTCCCAAAGCTATTTCGTTCTCTATTTCAAAACTTAAGGCGGTAGCACGACCGTATGACTTGGATTTACCTCCCCTTCTGCCTTTAACATGATCTAGTAGTGTATTTAGAGGTATATTGTAAAACTTACTTGCACCGTATGCATTGCGTCTAAGACATTTCACATCATCAATTGCTAAATTCAAATCATTTTTGGTATAAGAACTACCCCTTTGGGATTTTCTCGTGTAATTTCGTACCATTTTTCTTATACGAAATCTGAAAAAAATATTTTTAATGTAAGAAAATCCGGTTCTGGACTAAAAATAGGACAGTTAATAATTTTTTTGACGACAAGTACCTAGCAAAAATGTATTATTATAAGAAAATGGGGGAAGTGCGTATAGTGTGCACTTGACCCTTAAACTTGATCTGCACATGCCCCACCATCCTATTTTCGTGGGGCAAGAGCGGAGTAGTAGTTAAACAAAAACTAAGTTGAGATATATGAGAAATACTGCGATATACTTGTTAACAATATCAATAAACACTTACCTACCAATAATGAAAAATTTTTAATAAAAAATAGAGGCGATGTTACAAGATTAATAATTTTATGCACACTTTACTATGCGTTCTCTGCAGTGTTTTCGAACCAAATGGACGAGAGCATCAACCGTCAACATCCAATGTTGCGAAATCGATATGAAATTACCAAAAAGGAAGTCAAACAGTATATTCATATCGGTTCAAGAAGGAAACAGAATAAGATTAAAATAAGAGAAGACAGGTACGCACTTGCCCCGAAAACGCACTTACCCCCCCTTCACCTTAATGAGAGGGAGACCGTGCCAGACGCGTTACTGGCACAAGGTAAAATTTATTTTAGTCAACAAAAATAACGTCCATACATAAACCAAGTGTTCTTGGAAACGAATTACACTTCATTTTATGTGCCAGTACATTTTCAATACTATACGTTATGAGGTAGCATCGGATTTGGAAAATAAAAATAATGAAGTCAGGAACGCGCCAGACGCGTCACTGGCACACAGTAAAATTTGCTTCAACGCACGACGAGCGTTGCCGGAGATAAATGTGTTAAAAACGAAAATTTGCTGTAAATATAATTGCTGTACGCTTCTAGTCCCTGTTGAAGTTCAACTACAAGTCTATCTATAATTACTAGATATACTGTAACTCTGAATGATCCCGACTAGATAATGAAGGAGTAACATCTTCGCCAGATTCATCTGCTGTGAGCTTTCTCTTCCATATTCTCTTTGTGCCCTTTTCACACCCTTTGACGAATAAGATTTCTGAGGCTTGCTGTTCATATTTATTAAAATTTTCTCTTTCAGGAGAAATCATTTGAATTAGACTGTCATAAACATCATTATCAATGGACCCCATAACACGATTATGATAGCAGTTTCTAGTCGTTCTAATTTCAATCCAATGCCTTTAGCTTCATATACAATGTTTTTGCTCAGGATTGCTCTCGATAGCAATCAAGGAATCGTATGAATTTCTGGAAATGACTCTTTCAAACATTTTACAATCATCTCCTCGAACTGACCAGCGTGAGGCAGATGGATTTTTGACAGTAGTTTTGTTTTTTATCAATATTTGTGTTTGTGGAGTTTCCCATCTTTGAGTTGAAGCTGTAAAAAACGTGTAAATTTGTTGAAGGGGGCCAAAGAACCAACAAGGTTCTTGAGCGCATTCAGCAGCACATTCACCCACTAGGATAAGTGAATCTGCGGAGCAAGGTATATATTCTGCTAGGAGACTTAGATCTTTTATTTTGGCCTGTAATCCGTTGTAAATGCCTGACATATTTTCCGCATTATCATAAAACTGACCTCTATAATCTAATATTTTAATTTCAAACACGTCTAATGTTTTTATAATAGCATCTGCTATGTCTTGATGTGATTTGTGACATTATCGATAAACTTAAAAAAAACGTTCAACAAGAGTACCATCGGCTTGAAAGTATCTGATCTCGACAGTTAATTGGTCAATATGGGAAATATCGGGTGTTGAATCCACTATTATTTGAATAGTATTTTGACAGCTTGGTTTCATCTTTTATTTGAGTTAAAGTTTTGTTTGCCAATAAATTCAACTCACGAATCGCGCTCCGCTTCGTAACCTCGCGCCCCTAGGCACCTGCCCAGTTTGCCTTATGGATAATACGCCTCTGGGTTATGGAAATTATTATAATAATTGTAGAAGTATTCAATTTTATAATAAGCACGAGCGGTTTAAGCTCTATCTTTGGATTTTTGTTTGTTGTCTTGTTTATATTTTGTTTACAGTTTATATTTCAACATTGTGCAGTTCAAGATGAAGCAGTTTCTCATAGTTTAGTAATAATTATGTTTAAATAATAATAATTTGAATTTTTCGAAGCTGTTCATGAAAAAGTCATTCTAACACCATTCGTGGTAAAATTGTGTCGTGGCAAAATTTTTGAGTTGATTTGCTCGAGTTTGTCGCAATCAACTCTTGAAATTAATCAAAAATCCATCGCCTTTTTGACTCGTAATTTTTTAAAACAATTTCACTGCAAATTTGTACGTAACAAAGACTAGACATAATAAGAAAACTTTGCCGACAAAATTTTACAAATTAAGTATGATATTATGATATGAAGATATTTTTTAAAGGTTTATAAGGGTTCAATTTATTCATTCATATATCTTACAATACAGGCATGTCTACAATAGAATACGGAAAACTAGATGATTATGTTGGGTTCACCTAAGCTTAGGAAAGCTCGTATTGTATTTCCATCATAATACGTTATATTTAGTTGCCTAAAAATACTAATTTCTTAATGTTCTTATGAATAGTAGCCTGTGATTTTATTCCTGCATGTTTTTTTAATTTTTTTTGTTTTTAATTTTTTTATATACGAGGATGTATTGATATCTAGTTAGCCTAGACCAGTTCCCTGCATAAACAAAATATTGCGTTACCATAGCAACGAACAATAACTTATTCGAAGTGTCAGTGTGAAGTTTGACGTCAAAAAAATAAACCAGAGTTGCGCAATAAATTAAAAGAAAAATTATGTCCACCTTAATTATGAAAGTCGAAAAATTGGAGTATCTAGCCACCATCAAGTACCTGTATTTAAAAGGGTTAAGAGGTAAGCAGATATACGAAGATATGCTTAATACCCTTGGTGATCAATGTCCTTCGTATGCGACCGTGAAAAATTGGACTGCAAGATATTTCAAAGTTCTGGTTTTCTCAATAATGGGACAATTGCAGTTTACATGGGTTTGGGAACAATTCTCTTTGTGGATACGAAGATTATGCATTTGTGGTTGATCAGGCGCCAACAGTGAAAAAGTGATGTACTTATTCAGTTATATTTATATTGTGACTAAGTAGAGTGTAATTCAGCCAGAAATGAATTTTACTCAGATCACTTTCTGCTTTCGAGTATATCGACAGAAAATACTATAGCAGTTTCGTCTGCTATAGTATATAAGATATAAGATGTCCATGAATATCATTAATATGAAACATACTATTTATATATATGAGAAACATCACTCGCCCCAAGATTGTCCCTTGAGGGACACCTTTGTCATCTTTTGAGTTCACTGTAGAAATCATCAATTTTAACCCGCTGATACCGGTTTGATAAGTAACTTCGCATAATTTCTAGAGCTGGACTTCATACAGTTTTTCTAATAGAATATCGTGTGAAACAGTATCGTATTTGATTCATCTAGATTGAGGTTCAGATCCTGAAGTATTTGAAGAACCGCATCCTCATAACAAATTATCAATACTCATAAAAATGTGCTGCAAACGTTCATGATTTCAACATGTTCAATGTTTTCAATTGGTCACAGACCACAGTCATTCCTTATTGCTTGAGTCGCCGCGCCTACCAGTTTTTTCTGAAGTGTCATGTCCATAACCTCTGAGAACCTGATTTACATACGCAGCATTCGTACGAAAACGAAATAATCAAAATGCGCAGCATAAATCCGCTCTCCCACGAGTATTACTTTTTATATCGTTTGAACTTTTCACGTTTCCGAGATGATCCCGCAACACCAGCGAAGACGTGAAGATTGTTTATCTCGACCAACAAACGAAAAGTAGCCTTAGAATAGGCTCCGTTTGGTGCCAACCTGCCGTAAAACGAACAAAAAGTGTTCCATTCATAAAAATGATGAGAGACCGCGATACAGAGAAGGATTATTTGCATATAACAGCCATGCTGACGAATGTTATTATGATGGAAATTGAGAATGGTATACGTAGGTGGTTACTTTTGTTGCCCGAGTGTTAGCATTGTTGTCGACTATTAGTAATTATAGTAACAGGTAATTATTTCATTTATTTGCTTAAAGCGCGTCAGCGCTCGTTAGTTTCCTTGATTATCATTCACATTTGCGCCTGTCAGGTTGAATGCGCGGTATTTATCAGTAGATGCATCTTCATGGTTAAGAATATACAAGTAACGATAATAATGCTGACAGGTGGCAGAGTGTGCGAATTACAATAAATGGCTCGTTTGTATTACACCGCACAACGTTTAACATGGTCCTCAATGAAAACGGATTTTTGAAAATCAAGTCTTCCGCAAATTTCCTATACAACAGGAGTTTCGTCGGCAAGTATTGAACTGAAAATAATCCAACAGCTACCGAATTATCCCTGCACAATACCTGCAAAGCCATGTTAGGGTCGAAATTTAGGAAAGGAGAGCAGTGAATGTACAATGATGTTTCAGGCCACTAACACACCCAGTAGCTCAGTTTGGGACGTGGATTTGACAATAAAAATTGATTTCGATAAGATTGAAATATGGGGTTCAATTTTACGGAGCGCCACGGATTCATCGCCAGTGAAAAATGGGACAACCCACTGCACCAATATTACTAAATTATATTGGTATAAAAATAATATATAAATATGTAGAGGTTTTGTCTTCCTTTACGCTTGGATAACTTGGACCTGAATGAAAGAAATAGTCATGTCCCTACTAATAAAATATATTAATTGATGTTACACACACTGTACAATTCAGCACACAATACAAAATGAAATGAAATCAAGGTATGGCACCACCAAGGTGAATTTAAGGGTACGCTATGATTGAGAGTAGTGTATTGTTTCAGTATATCAACATTAAACCTCCAGCGAGGGCTATGCCTGTGACGTCACGATGATAGCTACCAATTAGTAATGCCTTAGGAGCTACAATCTTAAGCTTAGACTCATCTGATACTAAGTAGATTTTCTCAATCAGGCCAGTTCACCAATTGTAGTTCACCAGTGCCTTCTTGAGTACCGGTGTGCACAGTGGGTACGACACAATCAATCGAAGTACGTGTACAGCTGGGACGAATACCATTAACCATAGGGGACAAATAGAGAGGGAATACTGAACAACAGATGAACAGTGAAACAACCACAGTTGAGCAGGGACAATCACATTTGAGCAGGAACAATCACAGTAGTGGGACAGTGGAAAGACAACCGTGGAGTAACGGAATAATAGCGGAGTAACGGAACAATAAAACCGTAGCAGAGCCGTAACGACGGAGCAGTAACAGCAGCGGAGCAGTAACAACCAGGCAGTAGCAACGGAGCAGTAACAACGGAGTAGTAACACCCTAGAATAAACAATACCAGTCTGACTTCTGATTACACTTGTATGGGGCCATAAGTAGAGCCCAAATGCAAATACTAACCTCCATTAAGTGGTAACAGCTTTGATGGTCTGTTTGCTGTCTGATAGCTAGTTTCTTCTTCCAGTGGTTTTATCGATGGAGAAATGACTGCTACTTCAAAATCCGCATAAAAGCGAAAAGACATATCTTCAAAAACATACAGCGTCAAATAGCGCAAACAATACGAGGAAATCTCCAGATATGAATTTTCCCAAGATCCACCAGACATGATCAAAATTGAATTGGAAATCTTCAAAATAGATTAGTTGAATAAATGTCACTCTTCAAATCTCGAACCGGAATTCGTCACTCAAAAAGTCTCAGACGTCAAAGACAAAACCTGTCACTATCAGACAAGGTGCTTTCTTGTTTGTTCGTGGTCTGTGTGATCAGTCCAGCAACTACCTCGAGTTACTCGGAACTACTCCTTGGGACAATTGGACGACTCAGATGAACAGAACACCTAGACATTCAGTGTCGCCAACTGAACTGAGACGAACCAAACACAAACAAGGTCAAGTATTCGAAAGTGAAGTAGGAAGTAGGAATGTTACGGTTTTGTACAAAACAATAGAGTAATTCAAAGTATGTTTACAAAATAACACTGGCATACAGCGGAATGCGGGATGTCATTATTTACTTTTAGCTTAAGGCCAGTTCATGTCTGCTCGAACTAGTACGGCAAAGATAAGTACTAAAATTCGAAACAAGATGTACATGACAACGATCAAGTTGTCATTTTGAAACAGTGGCGTACAGATTGGAATTTTTATATCAATGACAGAGAATTTCTGATGTTATTGTATTAAAACAGAAAGAGATTTCTAGTGCAAAATAAACCCATAACAGCCTTTCTAAATGAACACACTTTGCAACGCTCCCTGTAGCAACTAGTAAATGTTAGTCAAAAAAGGTGTAGCTTCTGCCTAAGATCTTCTGCCGAATAGTTTGACGGTTCTGCCGATCATCAGTGCAGACTCGGTAAGGACGGAGATCTAATGCTACTATATCTGTCATCCTTCAATTGATACCTGTAGTGTATGACTATTAAAGAGGCCAAATACTCTAAGGCACAACACCGTTGGATCTTTCAAACTAGGTACTTATATTAAATGTATAATATAATTCTTTAGAACTGTATTCAGTCAGTTAGCGCCTCAATTCCTTTGGGACTACCAAACTCGACTCAAATGCCAACCTTTCCATTTTTGTACCCCTTCGTTTTCCATTTTACTACATGATAATTATTCTTCCTTGTCTTTTTTTATTTCAGCAACATATAAACCTAGCAAACAGCATACATACAGACCTGCTGTTGTGGATTTTCGGGAATAATACTTTAAAAATTAGCGACATATCTGAAAAAAAAAATGTTTTTCAAAAACTGCTCGAGTTAAATTTTTTCATTGTTTCAAAGCAATTTTTTGAAACAACGAAAAAAATAACCAACTGTAGTTTTTTAAAAAAAAACAGGCTTTTTTCAAAATCGTCTGGTTAATTTTTAAAGCACGAATGGAATTCGGTAGAAACTTTCATGAATACAAAAAGATTCGTATTATTTATTGTTGATACTACAATTATTGTAAGTAATATTGCAAACATTTGTATTTGTCTTCTCCGTAACTGAAGTTGATCTTGAACCTTCTCCTGACGCACATGGTTGTAGATTTTTATTGCCACGCATTTTTTCAACGATACCCTGATGGTGCTCTTCATCTATTTGTAGATACCTCGCAATAGATTTGGAGTTGACATGTCCTGTCACTTATCAGTCACTTCAGTTGAATTGTCACTTAGCGCGCTGAATAACAGCGCCTATTCCACTCTTCTCATGATATTCACGTAATCTGACCAATCACAAATCAAAGACAACATGTATTATCGCGAAAACACCAGATGTCAGCGTTGGTGTTTTCAACGATGTAACCATAGATGACAAAGCAAAGTTTGACATTTTGGCAGATCATAATTGTAGTCGAAAACGTCAAAACGAGTCGCATCGTAACTATATAATGAATTATTGATACTTATAATACATTTCTAGTTGATTGATTATGGTTATGATGAATTGATTGTTCATGTTTATAATAATACTTTTAATGCTTCGTGAAATAGTCTAATAAAATTCCACTCGTGACTGAATTTATCTTATAAGTCTGTCTTTTATTTCTGAACTCAACTGAATTGTATTGAGAAAACACCACTCGTCCTGCGGACTCGTTGTGTTTTCTCGAAGCAATTCAGTTTCGTTCAGAAATGAATCGACAGACTTATCGCGAAAATTCAATCACTTGTGGTATTACTAAGTACTGATAATTTCACTCGCCGTATGGAACCCTCCTTACCTGCAATATTATGATCAATAAGGGACGTCCAAGATCCCAGGGCAGTCAGACATTACTTATGAAATGTGTACGATGGAGTAGTGTTAGTATGTACTGTGTTCGCATGCCTACCTGCTAGCTTGTCCAGATGACCATTCATCACATATTAGGGAATCAAGGTACGTAAAAACACTACTCACTTAGTTGAATTGTCAGTCTACGAAACTATTTCTATAACCCATGGTGGATCAGTGCACAGAGTATCTAGCTTCCACCCCTGAGCTCCGAGTTCAAATCTCGTCTACAACAATTTTTTTTCTATTTTTTTCAAAACCCAGCAGACGCATCACACTAAGTTTAGCCATCTCGGTTGGAAACGCCTTCGACTCTGGGAGGATTTTTGATCAAAAATAAATTTAAAAGAAAACAGAATTTTGGGTAAATAAAAGATTTTGTTAAGATTTCCTTATGAGTAAAATCCCAGGGCCTTCTGACATAACTTATTTTTGAAAAGATGAAGACTTAGGTTCTGAGTGGTGTCTCATGTACTTTTAATACCTGCGTGCTAGTAGAGTTCGCTCTGTGACACATGGAACTTTATTTACTTTGTTGGTTCGTGAAATTATCTCAATAAATACTGCTCGAGCGCACAATACAATCTATAATTCTGTCCGAAATCTTAAACTCGATCAAATTGCTTTGAGGTAACGAACATCTGAACACAGATTTTGTATAATATGAATAATATTTTGTAGCAAATCTGAACACAGATTTGGTGCAATGAGAACCAATAAGTCGTTTCGGGAAAATAAACTTGATGGATTAGATCCAGACATTCTAAAACAGACCTGGGAGCAATAATCGGCAAAAGTGAACACGCTACGGGGGAGGGGGGCTGCAGGGAAGTAAATGGATGGAAGCGTGTATAGTAGTAATCTGTGATCCTGCCAGTTAACATTGTTACATTGTTATTTCCGTCAACCGGCTGCACTGTTACGACCAACCCTCAGAAGTCTTTGAGCGACTTGTGCGAGCTAGGGAAGACGGAACCCACATCTTTAACTTGTGATGCCTTTGGTAAATAATATTATTCAGGTGTTTTGTGTCTGGAAAAGTCAAGCAAGAGCGAAGTCTCGAAAGTTTTGAGACTGGAAGTGTCTCACAACTTACTGATTTGTAGATACAGCTGAAAATCCATTGCATACAGAATTTAACATAAATAAACAAATCACGAAGAACGACTCTTGATTACAAAACAAAATCTTTATATATTATATGAAATGGAATTGTTTTAAAATTGTTTAAAATTGTTTTTCCGTTAACCAGCTGTCATCCCCTTACGAATGGCAGCCCTCAGAAGTCGAAACTTGTGCGAGCCAAAGATTAAAGAGGCCTTACCTTTTTACGTGCGATTCCTAGCACTTTCTCGGGTCATCGGAAAAAATCCTGCAATCACTTCAACTTGCAGCCAAAGTGATTGAAACTCGGCTAGCTGGCATACATGAATACTCATTTGATACCTCATATCCCAAAATCAGTTTTAACCAACCAATCTTTCCATTATTGATCAGATTCAAATTCAAACAATCACCTAACAATGAAATCATGTTTCATGTTCACTAACGACAAGAAAGACACCTCCACCGACGTCGTAAACGAAAGATAAATTTTATCGTACAGGAGAATCTTCAGCTACAGAATCGCAAATATCGTTAATTGACGATTGTCGTTCACCAACGACATCTATATACGTTACAGAATAGACCTGTCTCCACCAAAAATAATCTTTGTTGTAAATACCATAGTCGGAAGACTTACATCAAGGACGGACGGAAGGCTTAGCACAGCAAGCCTAATATGTTATACGGACGGTTCGCGTCTGACTGACAAACAGGCTTCGGGTGCCGGAATCTACCTGGAGGGAAGAGAAGTACGAGAGAGCTATGCTTTGGGCAGATATACAACAGTTTTTCAAGCTGAAGTATTCGCCATCCTATCCGTAGCTACGAGAGAAGAGGTGAAAGATGGATCCGAGCAGAGAATTTATATCTGCTCGGATAGTCAGGCAACGCACAGAGCCGTCTGCCATCCTAAACCAAGCTCAGCGCTTGTACAGGAATGCGGAGATGCAAGAAGCTAGCTGAAACAAAGGAAGTTCAGCTGGTATGGGTCCCGGGTTACAGAGGGGTGCGCGAAAACGAGATGGACGACGGACTTGCCAGATGCGGATCCGCAACGCCGTTATGTGGGCCGGAGCCTGTACTAGGCATCGCAAGAAGCCAAACCTCTTCAGCCCTCGACGAGTGGGCAGAAGAAGAGCTGAATAAACTTTGGAGGGATAACACCGGCTGCACGCAGTCGAAAGACGTCAAGGACGACATGGGTCTTAGGCAGAAACCGCCAAGCACTACGCCTCCTTATAGGAATACTAACAGGACATAACATGTTTGGCGGTCACCTATCACACATAAATAGGTATAGCATATGCGAAGAAGACGAAGAAACTTCATCTCACTTCCTCGGCAAGTGTGAGGCATACGGGAGGCAAAGATTTGGAACCTTCGGAGTTGAGAAACTCCAACAAGAGGGACTAATCGACGTGGAGTGGTCGGACGTACTGACCTTCATTAGGAGGTCACAAAAGTTCGAAAAGGAAAACTAGGAGGATGAATGTAGATAAGTTACAGGGGATGGCAAAAAGGGTCCATGCGGGCCTACTTGCCTGGCTGCGGTTATGGCCTCCCCAAAGAACTACTACCACTACTACTCCGTCAAGGACGTGTCGAAGGATTAATCTTCCATCTTCAGTAAAATAGGGGTTTGTTACAACTTGATGTGAAGAAAAGCTAAAAGTGTTGCAAAAGAGTTGACAATTGCATTAAATTATGTTACCCCATTTTTTGGTGGAAAACTAACATTGAAATGCAAAAGAATTTATGAAAATCAAATGGTCTTAATTATGACCTTATGATCGGCATGTAGTGCGGGGTTCACACTGTGTCAGGGACCTTGATTGGTCTACTCAACAACACATTAAAATGAATTTAAAAGAAGACCATGGAACAAGTGTTAACATCTGACTAAAATACAATTGGTTATGAATTTGACATCTGTCTTATGGAACGTCGCGATTCAAGGTGACAGAGAACAGAATGGAATGTCCCATGCTTCCATGGATCAAGAATAGCTTTATGAGAGTAGCGGTAGATAATCATCAGGTTGGAAAATAATTTTTGACGAATACTCAGTACTTCAGATTCAGCACAGAGATTCACTAGAATAAGTGAGGTCTTTACTGAGAATAATTTTCAGAAGAAGTTTTTGTAGACATTCCAGTTTTATTGAATGAATGTTACCTGCTCCGCCTCATGGTAAAATTCCATTTTGCAGTCTAGATTCAACAAGTGCCGAGAATATGATTATCAGTACAGTATTATCGCAGGTAATACCACAAGTGAATCGGTGATTATCGAAATAGCAATTCCTTTGAATTTGATTCGAAACCGAGAAGGAATTAACGATAATCGCCGATAACACGAGTTGTATTTGATAAGATTATTTCATGAATAAAATCGAAACCATTTTTATTTATTTACTATTCAATTTAACTAGGAACATTAATCCCGCATTAGTTCTGAAATTATGCAACTAACAAAACACCTACTTGATATTTCAAACATCCCTCTATTTCAGTTACCAATGGCAGAGCGCGTCATTCGTAGTTTCGTCATTGCATGTCTAGTCTACTGCTTCTCGCTCGAGGTTATGTTTTGATAACATTTTGATTTAGTGATTTGATTAATCAACGAGTATGCAAAATTTGTCGAAAATTGTGAAGTTGATATGAATTAATAGTGAGTACTTATTTAGTTTTGGTCAAAGTTTGGTGTTGTGTCATTATAGCAACTTGCTTGTGAAAAGTTTGTGTTTTGATAATAACCAATCAGGAATCGAACTACAAAATCGAAAACACATCATATACATATCCAGTAGCCAATCAAGAGCCGAACTACAAAATCGAAAACATGATGTTTTCATTTATCAACACAAAAATTTCAACCAATCATAACACGCGATTTTAGCATAAGTGAAATAATCAGTAATATTTTTTTGTAACATTTGAAATTGTATAAAAAGCCTCTTATAGTTTTTGTCACGTTATTAATATGTACGTCCCATCTGAGATGGTTGTCTATTGTTAAACCCACGTATTTGATATCATTTCTTGATTTAATTGATATGTTACTATTTTCAATATTCAAGAGTGTATACAGGGTGAGTCAGAATAAGACCGACAAACTCCGACTACAGATTCCTTGCCTCATTTTGAGATGGAAAGTTTTTATGAAGGTATGTCCTATAATGCATCCCCTCTGAGATACAGGGTGTCAAAAGTGCGAAAAAAATTTAGATTTATTTATTTTTCTCTAAAACTCCTGGAGAAAAAAAATTCAAACTTGGTGCACTAATCAAGGTTTATCAACGTGATAATTTGAAGTTATAATTTGCAATTTTCGTAAACCAGTGGCGTAGTTACGATGGTATGTGGTCATATTTTCCTTCATATTTTCTTTGGACAACTGAATTGACAAATGAGCGTTCGACATCAGTTGGGCTCATCCATACTCAACCTAAAAGTCATGACATTCCATTTGCCTAAAAGTGACGGTTTCTGAGATATTTGCAAAAAACTGAAGATATGTCCTGAGAAGAGACATAACATCCTGTGTGCTATAATCGCATGATGCAACTTTATTATAACTTATAGGAATAATTGTCAACCTCTTGAACGTTTTTTAATGTTGGGAGTATTCATAACATAGTACAGGTAAGTCAGAATGAGACCGACAAACTCGGTTTTTTTATTCGTCATAATATTTGAACGAATCGATTTCGTAAATTCACCGATATGTGACCATACATTGTTGCATAATAATTATTCTGAAAGATCCACTAACAAACCCAGCCTCAAATTATAATACTCCTGTTAGAGGAGAGTTAAAGCCTAAAATAATATTTGCGAAAAACTGTAAATAAGTACCTACTTTTGATTTGTTAAATTTTATGTTGGAGTATCATTATCAAAGTCATTTCATACTGAATTATCTAGGAAAATATTTTCCAATCATCATGTTTTTGGTGAAGAAAAACAATTATTGTGTATTTATATCTACTCAAATGATAGAAACGGTTTATAGGGTACACAACATAAAAACAAAAAAGGCTCAAAGTAAATGTTCAAATGGACCACCATTTTGTTCGATACACAATTGGCATCTTCGTATCATTGACTGTCGCACGCTTTGGAATATTCCTGGTGTATCCTGTATTAACGTACATGCTGCTAAAATTCTTGCCGTTAAATCTTCAACAGATTCTACAGGTGTCGAATACACCAGGGATTTGAGGTATCTCCACAAAAAAAAGTCTAGTGACGTTAAATCCGGCGAACGTGCAGGACAGTGTATGAGACCAAGTCTACCTATCCACTGATCATGGAATGTTTCATCAAGAAATTGACGAAAGATTCGTTGAAAATGGGCCGGTGCTCCGTAAGATTGAAACCACATTCTTTGACGAACCAATAGCGGTACTTCTTCGAGTAGCTCAGGTAAAACATATTCAAGAAAAGCTCGGTAGTTCTGTCCATTCAAATGTGGAGGAAGAAGATATGGTCCAACGATATGATTTTCGATAATTCCTACCCAAATATTTACTGAAAACTTCTGTTGGTAACCTTTTCGTAACATTCCATGCGGATTTTGTTCATTCCATAAATGGCTATTCCTACTATTGAAATATCTTTCTCTTGTGAAACTTGCCTCATCCGTGAATAAAACATATCTGTGAAAGTCGTTTGCTTCTTCGTACATCCTCAAAAATTATTCACAAAACAATCTACGAGGGCCATAATCACCAGCATCTAGGGCCATCACCTTCTGCAGGCGAAATGGGTACAATAGTTGTTCACGTGCTACCCGACTTACTGTTGATTGTGACACTTGTAAACTATATGAAATGCCCCGAGTGCTCGTAGAAGGATCTGCTGCTAATTGTTCATTTTTTTTTTTGATTATTGCACATAGGAAATTACGTTAATACTCAGGACATATCTTCAGTTTTTCTCAATTATCTCAGAAACCTTCACTTTTAGGCACATATAAAGTTATGACTTTTAGGTTGAGTATCGATGAGCCTAATTTATGTCAAGCGCTCATTTATCAATTCAGTTGTCCAAAGAAAATTCGTTCAAATAATATGACGAATGAAAAAAAACGGAGTTTGTCGGTCTTATTCTGACTTACCTGTACTATGTTATGAATACTCCCAACATTGAAAAATGTTCAGGAGGTCGACAATTATTCCTATAAGTTATAATAAAGTTGCATCATGCGATTATAGCACACAGGATGTTATGTCTCTTCTCAGGACATATCTTCAGTTTTTCGCAAATATCTCAGAAACCTTCACTTTTAGACAAATAGAATGTTATGACTTTTAGATTGAGTATGGATGAGCCTAACTGATGTCAAACGCTCATTTGTCAATTCAGTTGTCTAAAGAAAATATGAAGGAAAATATAACCACATTCCATCGTAACTACGCCACTGGTTTAAATTGAAAATTATAACTTAAAATTATCACGTTGATAAACCTTGATTAGTGCACCAAGTTTGAAATTTTTTTCTCCAGGAGTTTTAGAGAAAACTAAATAAATCTAAATTTTTTTCGCACTTTTGACACCCTGTATCTCAGAGGGGATGCATTTTAGGACATATCTTGATGGAAACTTTTCATCTCAAAATGAGGCAAGGAATCTGTAGTCGAAGTTTGTCGGTCTTATTCTAACTCACTCTGTATAATGCCATCATATACTTGATTAATACAGTTAAAATCAATTTTATTCCCTTCACATTATCTATAATTAATGCAGATTACAGATTACTTTTAGATAATGTGAAGGGAATAAAATTGGTTGTACCTGTATTATTCGTTGATAATTGATGATTGAATAATGACAAAATTTGAGATGAGTTACTTTCTGCATTTATTTTATTTTATTTTCAGATTACCCCTGCTATCACCCTGAAAAAATAAGGCAGTGCCATCTGTATAACTCATTAGTTCTCCTGAGGTACTCATAGATAGTGAGAATATTATTGATATAAATCGTGGACAGTATAGGCCCTAGCACTGTTCCTTCCATATTCAACTTACTTTTCGTTCCTTCTCGTTGTTTTTTCCTACATATTGTTTTCTATCCTGTAGGTAGCTTTTCATAAGTTTATAAGGAGTACCGCAAATTTCCACAGTTTCAACCGCTTCAAGAAATTGTACATGGCTTACAGTGTAAAAGCTTTCGATAAGTCGAGAAAGACACACAGGGCGAGTTTACATTTACCCATTGCTTCGTTTATTTTTGTACTCATAATATGACATATTATGTAATATAGCATCTTGTGTTGACTTGCCCTTCCTATAGCCGACTTGACGTCCATAGAGTAGTTGGTTTCTTTCCAGGAAGTTTTCCATTCGACTTTTAATTCGTTTTTCAAAAACTTTATCAAACACCAATATGAAGTAAATCTGGCAATAATTTTGCACTTCGTGTTTATTGTCTTTTTCATGAATTAGTTTGACTAGAGCTATTTTGAATTCAGAGAGACAGATGCCTTCCTTCAATATTTAGTTCATCAGGTGTGTCAATGGTATTTTCATTTCGTGTTGTGTATTCTTCAATGTCTCAGCTCTGATGGAGTCAATTTCTGGTGACTTGTTCTTCAAATGACGTATAATTTCCACAATTTCTTCACATGACACTGGGTGAAAAAATATGGAAGATTGGTATATTTTATTTTTAGGCGTTGTTAGTTTAATGATTTTCTCAGCTAAGGTTTTACCAACTTTCACGTAATGTTCATTGAACATATTTGAAATTTGAAATTCGTCACTTACAATTTCTGCTAAATTGTTTCGAATTTCTTTGAAATCTCTTTTCGCATTGAATTTGTCCAGTTGTATCAAAATATTGTTGGTTGCGACAGATCCTAAACTAATTTTTGTATGATTCTTGGTTTGACTGGTATTTTTTGTTCATTTCATTTTTCTATTTATTGATTTTATCAGATACGGTGTAGCCCACTCCTGTCTTTGTTTCTCGTAGTGTTTTTGTTTTATAATTAAATATCATTTTGAAATTATACCAAGGAATATTTGGAGGTACGAATTTTGTAACCGTAACAACAAACATCAATCAGTTGAACAACTCAAAATTATTATTATGATTACTTTCATTGTGAGAACAGGATACTTCTATACATAGAACAAATACATTGCTCCCTTGTCAAAAAGAGTAACTTAATTTATTTGTTTATTGAAATATCAAAATAGTAAGATCTTTTCCCATGCCCATTATAGCCGATACCTTCTTAAACGTAATGAATTATATCAGATACAAATACACATACCAATTTTAACGACTGCTTTATAAATTTGCATGTCTTTAGCTCGCAACACTAATTGATTGCAATGCTAAGTAACTCTAATTAGTTTAATATACGTCCAGGGATATCCTTTGCTCGCCAACATCTACGCTTTCAAAGGAAGCGGTATTTAACTTTTGAACAGTAATAGTGAGCGCACACAATTATTTTCCTTACAAGTATGCAATGGAGTGGATTTTAAAAACAGTATATAAATACAGGAGCTGAATTATATCAGCTGTTTTATGACAGAAGATTTGTTTAAAATTCTTTCTTTTCGTTAACCGGCTACCCCATTCCGAGGAACCTTTAGCACAGTCGATAATTTGACTGAAAGTGTAAGTCAGTAGCTCATTCAAAAGCTGACCGCATTAACGGTTGCCTGGCTTAAACTTGACTCCTGACTCATCAACACAATAATAGTTGAATCGACATAAACTAGAATAAAGATCACGAGCTTGGACCGCCATAGACATAGTTGGGGAAGAAAACCAGTTACCAGTTACCAACTCCACTGAGCTAATGATACCAGTGAAACACGAAAACTCCATTCACTTCAATATTTTCTAATGGGAAACAATAATTATTCAACGGTTGTCTCAAAACAATTTATCGAAATTTTATACCTGTTAATTTGAGATGATTTTGGCATGTTGCTACGACACAACCTATTTTTTTCGGAAATCACCCTACCCATAAACACCCAATCAATTATTTTTTCCGCTTACCTCGTATTAACATGACATATTAATGTTCTTCAATGGAGATGAAATCAACCATTAATGACCTCTATTAATGAACGATTTGTTATCAATGGATGATTTCGAGAAATCGTCCATTGGTCGATTAGTCATTAATGGTCGATTTCCCTATGAATGCATGATTGTTACATGAGCTACCAAACATAAACGAATTCAGATGTTATGGAAGCTAAAATGGATATTGACGCTAATTTTATGTTACCAAATGTTGCGGAAACTGCTAAAGTAGCATCTTCCTATTATGCAGAGACAGAATAATAAATTATTGAAGCGCTTCAAATTAGTAACCTATGCAGAACTTGAACAACATATAATATCTATGCCAAATAAGGCATTCTAATGAGATTGGTATGGCATTCATAAAAACTTGTTTTCATAGCATTGGTTTACCACTATTGAATTTGATAAATACATCTATTGAATTGTGCAAAGTACCAAATGAACTCAAAATATCAACCATTATCCCAGTCCCTAAAGGGTCAAATTCAAATAAAGCTTCAAGATCAGCGTCCTATCAATATGCTTAGTTCAATAGATAAAATTCTAGAGAAAATTGTCTCGAAATAAATTATAGATTATTTGGAAGAAAATAACTTAGTAAACAGCTCACATTCTGGATTTAGAAGTAAGCATAATTGTGAAACTGCACTTCAGTGTGTTCTGAATGCTTGGAAAAATAATTTAGAAAAGAAGTATATTACTGGAGCTGTATTTCTTGACCTACAAAGAGCCTTTGAAACTATTGATAGGAATCGCTTGATAAAAAAACTGGAATGTTTGGGTATTGTTGAGGATGCGTTAGGATGGATGATTGACTACCTTGGAAATAGAAGACAAAAGTTGAAAGTGAATGATATATTATCTGATGAAATGGGATGTGAGCGTAGAGTCCCACAGGGAAGTGTCCTTGGTCCCCTGCTATTCCTTCTCTATATTGATGATATAGTTGGAGTAGCGGGAGAGTGTGGAATGCATCTCTTTGCAGATGACACCCTCTTATATTATTCATGTGATAACAGTTATAGACTCATCAAGATACAGAATGAAACCTTAGAGAATATTTATCGGTGGTGTTGCTCAAATTTCCTGAAAGTCAATATTAAAAAAACCAAATATATTATTATAAGTAGTTTACAAGATTATAAAGAGTTCTGTGAAATTTCTGATAACAACAATGAAATTAGGATTGGCAAGAATATCCTTGATGAAGTTGAGCAGTTCAAATATTTGGGTGTTATTGTTGACCGGAATCTGAAGTTCAAGGAACATGCAAATAATGTTATTAGAATTATATCATTCAAAATTAATTACCTATATAGATGTGCTAGGTTTCTTACCCAGTGGTCGTTGATGGTGATATACAATACTCTGATCCTACCACATTTTAATTATTGTGCAACAATTTTATTCTTGTTGAACCTGAATGAAATCAACTGATTTAAAAAATTGCAAAATCGTGCAATGCGCATAATATTAAAATGTCTCAAGCAGACTCCAATAAAAAATATGTTGATTACATTGAACTGGTTACCACTTAAAGTATTTTGGCAATATCAAACTCTAATATTCATTTTCATTTAAAATCTGGCAATGCTCCTTCATATCTCCAAGACATTGTTAATTACAAATATGAAGTGCATAATTATGATACAAGATCTAGAAATAATTTTTCAATTCAGAGGGTATAAAAAAAAAGGAACAGAAACATCTGTATTTGTTGAAGGATTGAAAATCTATAATCAGCTTCCCCTAGTCGTAAAAAAATGTTCTACGCTTGTGTCCTTCAAAAGTACTTAGAAAAGAAATCTTAGTGATAATCTCTAAATGATCAAATATTTATGAAACTCTTAGCTGCTAAGCCAACAACTTTATTTTTCTCTTCTTTATAATTCATTTTTTTATAATTTGTTGTATATGTTATGTGTATCTAAAGTTACTTATGTTAGTTATATTTATGTATATACAGGGTGGGTCACGGTCGATGGTACCTTAGACGTTTACGAAGAACCGGAAATAGTATCATTCTGAAAATTTGGTTTCTCAAGTAGTTGCTCTTGGTCTATCGATCTAAAATATTTTCAGCAATGCAGCGTTGCCGCTTATACCAGAAAGTAGCAGCATCTTTGTTATTTCAAATGGGTCACCCTGTATATTACCGCATTTTTGAACTTGTCATTCCTTTCTGATTATTTCTGCCCCATACTCTCCTATACCTATCTCTAACGGTTTTTGAGATATTGGTTATTTTCCATATTTTTTATCCAAAATATAGCTCGAATTGAATTTTTATTTCTGCGGTATTTGGATTCTTAGGAAGTTGCAATTTTGTGTTTAGTTCATCAAGATCATGTACATTGATTCTGTATAGAGAAGTTTGTTCTGCGTTATACAGGGTCGTTCAAAATTCATGATCTTACTGCTAGATACGAAAAGAGTTGAAAGAGCGTTTTTTTTAAATGGAACATCCTGTATATTATGGAATATCCTGAAAGATGACTAAATTCCCTTCGAATTGATATATCATGTTCCTATACCTAAATAGCCAGAATTCCGAGATAATAGCAATTTTCACTTGTAATCTCCAAAGTGCTTGAATTATTGCTGAAAATTTTTCGAGTACATGAATTTTCTTTGAAAATTCATGTACGAGATAAATTTACGGCAATTAATTCAAGCACGAGGGGGATTCGGTAAGAAAATTTCACACCGAGAAATGAAAATCATCCAACAATTCATAAGAAATAACTAACGATGGTTTCACCTGAACTATTTATAACCACTGAAATATTGATATGTAAAATACTTAACAAAATTTTCATCAATAAATGTGTTTAAATTTGGAACAAAAAAAAAATAAAAAAGTTATGTTCTAATCGTGGATTGAACCATAATATTTTTCTGTCAAACATTTGACATGTGACAAGTTGATATTTTGCTTTAATGTACAAATGGAGGTCTAGTTTTCATATAAAAGGAGATAATTATGTAATTACTAGATATTTGGAATGTATCTGAAAATGTTTTCTCCACGATTATTGCAGAAATTGTCAATTCTGAAATCATATTTCAGAAGAAGTTCAATACACCATTTGTAACAAGTTTTTATCACAAGTCCCGTAGCTCAGCGGTAGTGTTGCGGCCGGTCTCACCAGGCTAAGAGTACATGACAACCTACCCCGCAAACATGGTGGGGTGTTATAGGGGTCGCTGGATATCTTCCAGGAGCGCTGGGTAGAAACGGCGCCGTAGGGAATCCAAGTTGAGAATCTAAAACGTCAAGTACTTCAACCCGGTTTTTTGCTTCTAGCCTTTTCCGGGGCAACATCCATATTATGGTCCTCACAAACTACCAACCCTCAACTTTTTACATTGAATGGGACGACAACACGCGCATAAGCTTTGCAGGAGGCGCGAATACTCCAGTTACCACCATTATTTCTGCCAAAGGTCGAAATTTCCGTGCACCAGCGGAGGCAGTGACCAGCGCCCTCTCTATATGGGGACCCTTGGCACTGTCAAAAGGCATCGTGCACGTCACCAGAGCTGGCAACAGCAGGGTGACGTGAAGCAGCACACTTGCCGTCCTCTCCTTCCTTTCATCCTATCCCCCCGCCGGGCGAAGATGGACTGAAGAAAGAGTAGCTGCTTCGGGTAGAATAATGAATTGTAAATAATAACTTTGATAGAATAAACTTTTATTTATTTATTTATTTATGAGTCGCTAGGTCGATGGCTCAATCCACGATTAGAACATAACTTTTTTATTTTTTTTTGTTCCAAATTTAAACATATTTATTGATGAAAATTTTGTTAAGTATTTTACATATCAATATTTCAGTGGTTATAAATAGTTCTGGTGAAACCTCGTTAGTTATTTCTTATGAATTGTTGGATGATTTTCATTTCTCGGTTTGAAATTTTCTTACCGAATGCCCCTCGTGCCTGAATTAATTGTCGTAAATTTATCTCGTACATGAATTTTCTTTGAAATACATGAATTTTCAAATGAAAATTCATGTACTCGAAAAATTTCCGGCAATAATTCAAGCACTTGGGAGATTACAAGTGAAAATTGCTATTATCTCGGAATTCTGGCTATTTAGGTATAGGAACATGATATATCAAGTCGAAGGGAATTTAGTCATCTTTCAGGATATTTCATAATATACAGGATGTTCCATTTAAAAAAACGCACTTTCAACCCTTTTCGTATCTAGCAGTAAGATCATGAATTTTGAACGACCCTGTATAACACAGAACAAACTTCTCTATACAGAATCAATGTACATGATCTTGATGAACTAAACACAAAATTGCAACTTCCTAAGAATCCAAATACCGCAGAAATAAACATTAAATTCGAGCTATGTTTTGGATAAAAAATATGGAAAATAACCAATATCTCAAAAACCGTTAGAGATAGGTACCTATGGGGAATGATGAGGCAGAAATAATCAGAAAGGAATGACGAGTTCAAAAATGCGGTAATATATAGGGTGACCCATTTGAAATAACAAAGATGCTGCTACTTTTTGGTATAAGCGGCAACGCTGCATAGCTGAAAATATTTTAGATCGATAGACCAAGAGCAACTACTTGTGAAACCAAATTTTCAGAATGATCCTATGTCCCGTTCTCCGTGAGGTACCATCGACCGTGACCCACCCTGTATAACTGTTTTATATTTTATTTATTGACTTCATACTCTATTTATTGTATATGTTGTATATTTATGTGTATATATGAGTATATTGTTATTTTATTTATTGACTATATGTGACATCATATTGTAATCATTAATTTATTGATTATTATGCCATTTATTGTACCGAATATGTATAAGTCATTGACTAAATAGGAATTCCTTTATTTCAACAAGTGTGAGGTAGACGGAAAGATATTGTAATCAACTCTTATATCAAAATGCAATTGATGATCTCGAAAATTAATATATATATATATATATATATATATATATATATATATATATATATATATATATATATATATATATATATATATAAATCTCGATCATTAATCACCTTCATTAATAGGTACACTAGTTGATTAAATAACTATTAATAAGTGGAAATCTCTCTGGCTTGACTGCTGTACTTCTTGTTCCAGGATTTTATGACAAACTGGAATATGCTCAGATTTTGCACAAAAGGTACAAATATTGTACGTATTGAAATTGAATTTATCATTAAATATCCGATCAGTTATGCTTTTTACTATTTTGTGATATTATAACTCGTGAATTATCATTTATTTTGTATGCACTTTTATTAACTCTTAATACTTTTTTCTTGTTTGTAGAAGTGTAAAATTGTAGAACGTATAAAGAATAGTATTTATTTTATATTACTATTTGAAGATTGTTTTACCAGAGCACAGATAAAGTAGAAAATGCAATTGAAACTGCTTATAATTAAACAAAATATAGTGCCACTATTATTTTTTACAGCAGTCCTTCTCTCTTTTCTCTAGTACTATAAAGTTATGTCACATAAGTACAATGTTTTCTATTTTATTTTTATTTAAATCTTATTCTACGAGACAATATCAAAATTAAAATATTCCTCTGAAACACTAACAAGAGCATAATGTGGGTATGTCACCAATACGATTATTTTTTCAAATAGTTTTGGAATAAAATTTTCTTACCGAATTCCCTGCGTGCTTGAATTACTTGCAGGAAAAATTTCGAGTACATTGATAATTTCTCAAAAATTCGAGCATTTACGATTACAAGTGAAAATTTGTCAAAATCATCTCGAATTTGACAATTTTTCTCTATGTATAAGTGAATAGTTTCGTACTTTCACATCAGCCCTCGGAAAAAAAAGACATTGCTCCAGCCCTGAATCAGTGGATATCGGCCATACTTGGGTGCAGGGTAATACAGACCAACCTATTCGGAGACACAATGGAGGTGAAAGCTAAGAGAGAATGCCCTCGAGATGATATAATCTCTTTATAGACCTGAACCCAAGAGGAATGTATGCCCAGGGCTATGCTGACGATATTGTCATAATGGCTAATGGGACGTATATGGGGGTCTGTACGGATCTGATGAAGTCAGCCCTCACATACCTACAGACGTGGTGTATGAGGGAGAACCTTAAGGTCAACCCTCAAAAAATAACGATTGTCCCTTTCACCAGGAAGAGAAACCTAGAGTCCAATAGAGCTCTTTGAATCTTTGGTGATAGCCTACAGATGTCAGGAGAGACAAAATATCTGGGGTTGAACCTAGACTCGAAGCTCGCCTGAAACGTCTGCACAAAGTGCTATCAAGAGCAAGAACATTACTGTTGAAGGCCACGCGCTCCTGTGGCAAATCTTGGGGACTCGGACCCAAACAATATCTTTGGCTGTACACATCGATAATGAGACTCTTGATATAAACGTATGGAGACCTGCTGTAGCCAAAAGTTAAACAAGGGATGTGATGACTTTATATTACTTCAGCTCCTAGACTATCAGTAACTTACAATTTGTTGATTTTCTTTCATGGTAAAAAGTGGAAAGAAGAAAGGAAATGTTTTCTTGACAGTTGTCGATTATAGAGTTTGAGAAAAAGTTTTTGTCATTTAGGGTCGATATATGAACCCGTACCTAAGAACTAAACCTAAACCTAAAATTAAGAACTGAAAGTTCATGAATAGGGAAACAACGCGAACGTTTATGGAACTGTAACTAGTACTTACTAAGAACTAAGAGTTCATAACTTCTATTCATTGACTACATATTTCAATCACTTTCTTAGGATTAGTTCTTAGTCTTATATTTAGTTCTTAGGAAGGCGTGCATAAATCAACCATAGATTCAAGTTGAACCACAACATTGGTGACCCCAACGTCTAGTGAACGATATGGAGAACGATGGAAATGGAAGGCCAAAGCGGACACGCGCAGGTGAAAATGAGAATCTTCCTGCATATTTTATTTGACCAGACAGTTTTGGTGGTAAATAATAAGACAGAGTCCAATCCACCGCCATCGATGAATTCAAAGCACACGACAAGGAAAACTAGCTTTCAGTGCTCATCTCTGCTGAGTGTACAGAAGAAAGGAATAGCTCTAGAAGAATGAAGAAAAGACAGAATATGTTTTCTTGACAGTTGTCGATTAGAGTTTGAGAAAAACATTTTTGTCGTTTAAATGACGATTTTTAAGATGAACCACAACATTTCAGCTCCTAGACTATCAGTAACATACAATTTGTTGTTTTTTGTAATGATAAAAATGAAAAGAAGACAGAACATGTTTTCTTGACAGTTGTCGATTATGATTTGGGAAAAACGCCGTTGTTGACGAGATTTAAGTTGAACCACAACAAGGAACAACCGGAGAGAGTCTGGCTAGTTTACAAAGATTGACCATGCTCGGGGTCACTGGTTCTATGTCCAGAACATCTACGATTATCCTGGAGGTGATACTGAACCCTCCTCTGTAATTGCATATTGCAGCAGAGGAGAGAATAGCAGACTCCAGACCACAGTGTCTGTGTTAATGGAGGGGCAATAACCTAGATCACTCTAACATAATGGAGGTTATAAAAATCGACACATCTGAGATGCCGTTAGACAAAATGACTGCAACCTACCTGTTAAATATTCACCTCCATCAAGATGGGGAAGTCACATCAAAGGTCATACCAATCTTGTCAAGAGGGCAAATCTGGTACATGGTTAGAATATACGGGGAGAGACCAAGGCAAGACTTTAGTCTAAGCCTCTCTGTTCCAAGCCGATGTGATGGCTATTTTCGTTTGCAAGAGAAAGAGATTCTAGGAAGGAGCCACTCCATAGTCATTCTCTCCGACAGTCTGGCGGCAATAAAGGCCCTGCAGTCATGCAGGTTTTCTTCCAAACTAGTTTGGGAGACTCACAAAATCATCAGCAACCTAGAAGAACACAACAAGGTGAAACTTTTGTGGGTGCCAGGTCACAGGAGCATTCAGGGGAATGAAATCGCAGATGCCCTAGCGGAGCATCAACTCTAATCGGAGCGGAATCAGCCTGTTTCCCATTTGGGGACAATGAGCAGGAGAAGAAATGGGTTAAGAACCATCATCAATCCTTCTGGACTCTGACGTCTGGCCAAAGGAAAGATGATGATGATGATGGGGCCAACTGACCGGTTCTCAAGACATATCGAACGGAGCCGGTACTCTCTCAGGAAGGTGGTAGGTCTCCTAACAGGCACTGCGACCTGAGAAAACACCTGCACATGCTGGGAATACGCCAAGACTCCACACTATGCCGGTTCTGTGACGAGGGAGAAGAAACAGCCTCCCACATAGTGTTCGAATGCGAAGCCCTGGCTCGCATGAGGATGGATATCTTTGGACACTGCATTGCAGAAGATATCATACCACAGGGAAACCTCGTAAGAAATCTCCAGTAGTTAATCAGAAGATCTGAGCTTTGGGAAAGACTCCAATATACCAGATAAGCTACTACAAACCTTATCCAGCTAGTAGAGCAGTCCCTGTCTCGAGACACCCTACAAGGCTCCTACACCCAACGTTGAAATAGAGCTCTGGGAGGAAATCTTCCTTCACCATCGCAAACACTGATAAAAAGTAAAAAAAAAAACAGTCATTTCTAAGCGATTATACTCAGGCTCTTTCCAAATTTATAAATTCAAACTATTTCAACTGTACTATTTTGTCATTTACTTATACAACAATTTTTTTATCGGATCTTCAAATTTATAGATAAACATAAAGAATTCAAAATGTAAAATTATTGTGAATATAGTGTTTTCTGAAATTTGTGAATTACTGTTGAGAAGCACAAAGTTCATCCTTTGACGAAATCCGTGTTTTTGGTATTTTCATAAAAAATAACCTGGTGCCCATGGTTACCTTGTATCTTTATTTTCTTTCATTTCGATTATCTAATTTTTGTCAAAGGATCTTTAAAACTGGCATATAACGAAACCCAGATTGGTACAGATTGGTACAGGAGGTCGTTCCCGTACCAATCTGTGCAGCTCACAGGCACTGCTGTATAAAATGAGCAAGTAACCTATTCAAACAGTGTTTTTGTAGTTACACAAAATGGCGCCCAAAATCTAACTGCCATTCATCAATTCACATTACTACGTTTCAAGGTAACGAAAATATCCGCAGTTGCAAATAAAAGAGCGCAATCCTTAAACATGAGAACATTTCAGATTCTTGAGGCTTCCTCAACATATTTAATCAAATCATTCCTCCACACAATAGCAGTATGGACATAATTTGTTTGTTGTACACCCAATATGTGCCCACTGCTATCAATCATCCCTAGAATGTTCCAAAATAAATCACCAACTTAACGAGATTAGTCGAAATCAATTTAGTAAACTGCAACGTGGGTGAACAATAATATTCAGATGACCACTTAGTCCTAACGATCGGTCGTTGCTTGTGCCACTTAACGACGCATGACCACTGTTAGTAAACAATAGGCACAACATACGTGATCGAAAGCGCGCTCACAATGGGCGAAATGGATCGTACATGGGCGGAGTTGCATGTGGAAACTATCACAACTGTGAGATAATATTGTAGAGTAATCGCTGTTGGAGGTAAAATCAACGAACAAAAAAAGTTTTGGTGTTCTCCAGAAGTCAGCAGGAGAGCTTTCGCCAATAACTAGAAAACGAAGTTCACGTGCTTCTTGAATTTCTAGAAAACTATTGACGCTTTTTGGTAGGATATAGCTGAAAACTCTCTAGAATTTCGACTAAAGAAAATTGCTTCAAAATCGAACAGTTAATAAGATCTGAAGCCACTGCACAATTTGAAAACTTTTTCATTAGTTACTTGTCAGTAGTGTGGACTATTAAACCGCATGGACCGTAATATATTCGGGGGTAATAAAATAAGACCTTCCATGGTAATGTTCAACGAGTTGAACTCAGAGATTTATTTTATTAATCCAGAACCGGGACTAGGATGCTGTGGGATAATTCGAGTATGGAGAAATTTTTTTCAGAAATGCTTAGTAGGAGTCCTAGCAAGTGGTTTGGACGTGGGTGGACATCCGCCACCTGGTACGTTTTCGAACTATGACGTCATTAAATATGGCGGCCGTTCGATCATAGAACTGCTCATATCTCAGACAAAACTTGACCGAATTGCATGCAATTTGGGTCAATTTGTTGGTATTACTATTAGTAAGATGAATAGCAATGTTGTTCAACTGTCACTATACAAAAATATACGATTTTTTAAATTCTGTTGTCGTTTTCATTTCCACATAAATACACATTAATTGAGTATGTTTATCATGGCTAGAAATACACAATATCATAAATAGAAAAAGTTTCAATAGAAATATGTTGGAACGAGTATTTAACAAGGATTTTCACAATTTGACCCTTTACTACCACAATTGCAAAAAGAGCAGCATTCAACTTAATTTTTTCCTACAAATGCAGGAAAATTTGGCGCATGTTAAACAGTTGCAAGCATCAATAAAATCAGTGGGATATTTTTGTCGGGCATATCAAATCATCTTCTATTAGTATAAAACCAAAATCACATGGGTCTTAGCCAACAAGTACATCTTCAATACATTGTCGCTAAATATATGTGTAGAAATATGATCTCAACAAATGACCCCTAACACTTCTGCTTGTTGGCGGCAAATCTTAAATATTCATATTCTTGGCATGGTAATACAGCCACAATCTAGGTCGTCTAAGGATTTACAAGATGACCCTTATCGTAATACTGGCGCTAGGTATTCTTCTGCAGATTTGAGGCTTTGTTCAATGCATTCCCAGACAGATGATACGCCAAATTAGTGCGTAGGAGGGTGGAAGCAAAGGGCATATGTTTTGTCCAATTTTTTTGTAAATATCAAGTAGCATAAAAAAACATTAGTAGTTTTTGCAAAACCTAAAGAGCTAAAAGCTGCAACCCTTTCAGAAACTTGAAATTATCACCTGCTTCAAGTTTCCAGTAGTACCTCAGTAAATACCAAGAAATAAAGTTCACATGACCCAGCAGATTGGCACAAAAAACGCTTGACACGTTCTCCAAATCACAGGTACGGGTGAAAACGTTATTTTGTGAATATAACGTGACTCATAGATTCTATATATCTTGTATATTCGATTATGTGATTTCTTGTTACAGATAATACATTGAACATTCTCGATTACAAGTCACGCCTCCTTGAAGACTGTGGTAACGTGCACGTTTCCTCCAAGATTTTTCGGTTCACAGGATTGGAAAGTGCTGCCTTTATCTTCAGTTCATATTATTTCCTTCTCAGTTTGAACCTTCGAAAGGAACTCTTTATTACAATACTGTTTGTAGCCCGCATTTTTCATATGATAGTAGAACACTGCTTCCTCACTTAATGAGTTCAAATGCTCAGTAATAAAGTTATTTCGTACTTTCGCAGCTGCCCTGATTTTTTCTTTGCCATTTTCTTTACTTATCTCACTACCACCATTTTTATTGCATATATCCCGGCTGTAATAAAATTTTTTGACACTGTCTTTCGAGACTCTCTTTGATTTTATAATATTCATATGTCCATTTCGTTTTAGCGACCTGAAACAAACTCGAAGAACAATTAACACCTTCAATTCACTGATTTCGAGTATTTATATCTATTATTTGCACTGAATGCCTCTTCACCTACATTCATGAATGACAAATACGTATAAAAGTTTTCAGTTTCATGCAAAACGATCAAGTAATACATGAGATATGAGCAGTTCTATGGCCGCCATCTTTGATGACGTCGTAGCTCGAAAATGTACCAGATAGCGGATGTCCACCCAAGTCCAAAATACTTACTGGGACACCTACTAAGCATTACTGAAGAAATATTCTCCATACTTGATTTTCCCACAGGACCCTAGTCCAGGTCCAGGACTATATATATGAAAATGAGTTGACTGATCTACTGAAAAGAACAAAACAAAACCAATAAGTACAATAGATAGAAATGAATAAAAATAAATCAAAATCATTGAGATACCATTAAAAAGTTTACAGGCAAGTCTAATCAACAAAGTAGCATAAGCAGCATAACATACAGTAATGAAAATACATCAGATAATAGAGAAATCACCAATATTTTCAACACACATTATGTCAATATAGGTACAAAACTGGCTGAACAAATAATCAAACCAAGAAAAATGGTAGATTTGTCATCAATGGTCGATTTCTCTATGAATGCTTGACTATATTGCCAGAAAAAATTAGAATTCTTTCATTTCAACACAAGAGTGAGGTAAACGGAAAAATATTGTAATCAACTTTTATATTAAAATGTGGATAATGATTTCGAAAATTGACGCGCATGCTGCGCTCACGCGTTAAAATATCTAGATCATTAATTGCCATCAATAATACACTAATTCATTAAATAATTATCAACGCATTTAATTAATGAAATATTTGTGAATGGTGAATATCCACAGTAGGTACCTTAAGACAGTAATAATAAAACCATTATTCAAGACAATCGGGTGGAAGCCTCTAACTATAGACACATTTCACTTACAAGTACAATTGCTAAAGTGTGGAAAAGTTATGGCGTTCTTAGAAAAGAACAACATACTTTCACCTGAACAATTTGGTTTCAGATTCCAAAAATCAACTGAAGATGCAATAATTGTATATTTAACAGATACTATCTATCGATCTCTTGATGAAAGGAAATGTGTGATAGGTATCTTTTTAGACTTAGCTAAGACATTTGATAACGTCAATCATGAAAAATTGATAGGCGTTATGGTGGATTTGGGCATCAGAGGGATCTTCAACAAAATGTTCAAATCCTACCGGACATGGTATGTTAGAATCGAAAATGATACAAGTGAATCTCGTAATATAATAACTGGCGTACCTCAGGACACTGTTTTGGGACTGGTATTTTCCTTGAATGAAGATGCGAATATATCATAATTTGCAGATGATACAGTCACATACGCTGATGACACGTCATTGTTCATATCAGGTCTCTGCAAAATGAATGTGATATAGCTTTGTGAAATTTCTTCAGTTGGTTTAATTCCAACTCACTATATTTCAATACAGGAAAAACCAATGTAATGAGGTTCAGAACCCATCAGAGTAAGTGTGAAGAACTCGACATTATTGTAAATGACGAAACTGTCAGTACTGCAGAATCAGTAAAATTTCTAGGAATTACTATAGACCAACACCTGACCTGGAGGAAACACTGTGAGAAAGAAATTAATTACCTGATTAATGAATTGAAGAGTAAAAAATCAGCTGGAATAGATGAAATTAGGGCTGATCTACTGAAATCCATTTCAAAATATATCCTAACAAATGTCTGATGCTCGGCACCTGGCCCAACTGTTTCAAAATGGCAATAGTGACTCCTATACATAAAAAAGGAGATAAAACAGAAGTCAATAATTTTAGACCTATTTCGTTAATCACACATATTTCTAAAATATTCGAAAAATTACTAAAAAATTGACTCAACTCCTTTATAAATAAATATGAACTCGTTTCAAAAAAACAATTTTGATTCAAAGAAAATACGTCCACAGAGGATGCGATACTAGAACTCACGGAACTAATACACAGATCTTAAGAAACTGGTAAACCTTCCTTATGCCTATTCATCGACTTGTCAAAGGCCTTTGATACTCTAGAAAATAATGGTATCAGAGGAATTTGTCTAAAAATGTTTGAAAGCTATTTGCAAAATAGAGAACAGCTCGTAAGAGTGGGTGATACAAAAAGTAGTCCAAGAAAAATTGAGTGTGGTGTGCCTCAAGGCACGGTGTTGGGTCCAATTTTATTCAATTTGTATCTAAACAACTTATTTAGATTGAACACCGTTGGGAACATAATAGGTTATGCTGACGAAACTGCGATCTTTTATGAAGCAGAAACTTGGAACGACCTTAAAAATAAAGTAGAGACAGATTTCGTTCTACTCAAATAGTGGTTTTATCATAGAATCTTGACAATTAATTTGGCGAAAACAAACTTTCTACCATTCAGTTGCAACATATCTATCGTCTGCCCATTCGAGAGCATCAACGTGACTACACAAGGAAATACTTTTACCATCCATTCCGTGAGAGAAATCAAGTATTTAGGTATATATTGTTATGAAACAACGTTGTATGTAAGAAGTAGTAAGTTATTATTACTATTATCACTATAAAGAAAGGCTAAATACTATACCTCAACTCCTAAAGAACATCATAACTGCATAGAATGTGAAAACACCATCAAAATCCATCCAATGAGCCTTAATATTATGTTTCCGAAGCTAGAAAGGTTGTTCCGAAACATCCTTCGTAGCAGAGTAAAAACCTACTGCTATCAGCCAACACCAACTGTAAAATGAATTCAAATTAAAATCTCACTTTAAACATGACTAAACAGAACAATTTAGAACCATATTTCACAAGAAAAAGTTTAAAAAGTCAACAAAAATTAACAATATAACCTCAAATTTAATGATTATAAAATAAATACCAGACAGTAAAATGTGACAGAATCTTGGAAAGAAACCTCAAAGAATCCAAAATAAGGCAGCAGATAAAAAGATTTAGCAAAAATGTCATTGTAAATAATTAATAATTTAAGTTGTAAAAATTAGAATAAAAGTAGGCTAAGGTTTTTCAAAAAGACACAAAGTGAGAATTCATGAACGAAAAGTGAAACTAGTGCTGTGAAATCGGGAAAAAAGTGAAAAGGAGTTTCTATGGTAACGAGGAAGATTATTGACGGAGGAAGCCGAAAAAACGACCAAGAGAGTAGAATGTTGAAAATTTTATGAAAATAAAAAATCATAATTTGACCAGAAAAACTTCAAATACCCAGACAAGTTGCAGTCAACTTTGAGTATAAAGCATATACTGTAATATCAACAAGAACCTACATCCAGAGAAACTTCCAGATTGAAGAAAACAGCTAGGCAGATCTTGAAGTAAAGCTTTGAGTCCAAAAGTTTTTTCAAAGGTATTTATCAGTTTCAACACTTGTTCCTGGCATATCGTCGAATTTTCACATATCAAGAGAGAATAACATCACTTTTGGAATTCATTTGCTAGAACTATTTTGGAAAAAACTTTCTAATTTCGTGCACTACGGTGATATAGAACTGAACTTTACATTCTTATTAATAACTCACTTATTTTAATTTCATTTATTGGACGATTGGTTATAATCATTAATACAAAGTAATAAATTTCAAACATAACCTTCAACTGAACGACAACAAGTTCTCAGTCGAGCAGCGCGTAGAAAGAATCGATTCATCATTCGATACTCGATCGCAGAATATTTGGTGGTGACTAAACAACCACAGGAACTTGTTGGCGATTCAATTTTTGTACAAAAGGAAACAAGAAGGGTTATACATAGGTTAAGGTATCTCGCAGGAAAGTAAAATAAGTATTCTAGATTGAAAATCAAAACATTTTGCTGAATTTAATTGAATAAAAACGCTTATATTTTGAATTCTGAGTTAAACATTTATTATTTTGGTACAATTGTCACAAATATCTCACATTTTCACATTGGAAGCCCTTTCCAAGAAACCAACCCTGATGAGAAGAGACTGCATGTTTCTTATTGGCACCAACTGAGCTGAGAGAGTTTCTGCAACAGAATAAAGGTAAAGGTATAAAGAGAAAAGGTACAACAGTAAGTATCTAGCCTGGGCATTTATTTGAGCAATAAAAATATTTATCTGAGTATTATTATTACCATCTGACTTATATTTCCTACATACAACAAATTTATCACCTTTGAAATCGATTATTACAATTTTGTCACTTTAATATAGGGGCAAAATAACAGTACATCTTAATACTACTTTATAACAATATATATATAGATAGCAACCTGAAATGGGATTACCAATTAACAAACTAATCTGTCCCCTATGTAGTGAAGAACATGAACAAGAAAGCTGTCCAAAAATAAAAAAGTTTGTGCCAATTGTGTTAAATCCAACGATAAATACAAATTGAAAAATAGTGTTGACCATTACTCGACAGATACTAATTGTCCAACTCTACAGTTCCATATCAATTTGACAAAAAATAAAATTGACTATAGTAGTTAATGGTACTAGTGGATCAAGATACTATCTTAGAAAATTTAAGTTTACTAGAACAAGACCACCGAGGAGAATATGTAGAACCTGGAAATTTTGTGCTACCAAAAACGAAACTGTTTAACATTACACATTTTAATATTCGAAGTGCTAACAAAAACTTCAATGAGTTCCTAGCACTCATTGAAACATATAACTTAACCTGTGATGTGTTTGTCTTAAGTGAATGCTTTAAAAATGTATGTATAAATAACCTTAATATACCAGGATATACAACGATACATAATGACGGTGATTTTAATAAGAATGATGGAGTTTTGATTCTAATAAAATCAAACCTCAACTACAATATTTCAAACTACAAATTAACCATATGTGGTGTCTCATTATGTATCATAAATCTAACAATAAATAATGTATCCTGTAGAATAATTGCCCTATATAGGCCTAACCCAACTAACCTGATCTCGTTTATTGATGAACTAGATTCATACCTGGACAAAATACAGACCAATAAAATGGATGTTCTTATTGGTGACATCAACATCAATCTATTAAATGAAAACGACGTTTATGTTAATAAATATCTGTCTGTGCTTGCTAAATATGGATTTGTACCATACATACTGAATCCCACAAGAATTACCCCAGAAACTAAGTCATGCATTGATCATATCTTCCTTAAAAAATCTAACAATAACAAAAATTTGATTTTTAATTCATATATTCTTAAGTATAATATTACAGATCATTACCCAATATCACTAAATATAGAGTACAATCGCAAAAAAACAATAACTCCTGATACAACAAAAAAAATTGCAACAAAAATTGATTTAAAAAAACTAGAAAACTTACTGCAGCTAGAAAACTGGGATGTAGTATTAAATGAAAATGACCCTCAACTCGGAACCAATGTCTTCTTAAATAAACTTAATAACGTTATTGAAAACTCCAAAACTACAAAATTATGGCATAAAAAAAACACGAAAATTAAACCATGGATAACTAAAGGGTTAATTATATCAATAAGAAATAGGGATAAATTGAAAAATCAATTAAATAAACACTTCTCATATGAATTAGAACAAGAATACAAAATTTATAGAAATAAACTAAATAAACTACTGAATAAAACTAAAAATAACTATTATCTTGAACAAATTAAAAACAATAAAAATAATCTAAAAAAAATGTATCAACTAATATCAGAAGCTACCAATGAAAGAAATAACAATAAAAATATCTTACAGATTGCTAACGAAGATGGTGTTGTATTTAATGATACCAAACTAATGGCAAATTATTGTAATAACTATTTTAATAATGTTGGCTTACATATGATTAAAGAAATTGACACTTCATTAACAATTAATGAAAATATTGAAATAAATCCCAATTCCATGTTTCTCAATCCAATAACAGAAAATGAACTCATAGAGCATATTTCTACATTGAAAAATAACACTTCCCCTGGCATAGATGGAATAACCACTGAAATAATTAAACAGATCCACCAATACATTCTCCAACCCCTTAAACATTTATTCAATCTGATCATCCAAAAGGGACATGTCCCCACTCAGTTCAAATCTTCTATAATTACACCAATTCATAAAACTGGCGACAAAACTAAAATTAGTAATTATAGACCTATCAGTGTAATAAACAGCTTTGGAAAGATCTTTGAAAAATGTCTAAAAACACGCTTAGTACAATTTTTTGATGAAAATAAGATTATACATAATCACCAATATGGGTTTCGGGCCGGTATAGCTACTACTGATGCCATGCACAATGTTATTACTAGTATTACAGAGGGACTTGATAAAAACAAAAAATGCATTGCAGTGTTTTTAGACTTGGCAAAAGCATTCGACACTGTTGACCATGCAATACTTCTTAACATACTGGAACGTTTTGGTATACGTGGTGCAGTGTTGGATGTCTTTAGCAGTTACTTGGCTAATCGGGAACAATGTGTTAAAATAAACAATACCATAAGTGAAACTATGACTATAAGAATGGGGGTCCCCCAAGGAACCGTTCTTGGTCCAATACTTTTTCAAGCTTATATAAATTCATTGCTCTGTTTAAACGGGAAAGCAAAAATTATATCATACGCTGATGATACGGTCGCAATCTTGAGTGGAAACACATGGCTTGAAACTAAAAATTATGTCCAGCAGAGCATGGCAGCAATTAATAAATGGCTGAGTATGTATCGCCTTTCATTAAACGCAAGTAAGACCCACTATCTCGCCTTCTCTATATCAGCAACAAACAGACCTAATTTCTCCAGTATTAAAGTTCCAGGTATGAAAGATGAAATTAAAGAAACAAACGAGGTGAAATACCTGGGCATAATTATTGACGAAAATCTAAGGTGGAACAATCATATTGACTATCTAACAAAAAAGGTGAGGAAGCTAATATATAAATTTTACCAGCTACGACAGTTTTTATCGAAAAATCTACTGATACTAATTTACAAATCTCTAGCTGAATCACTTTTTCGTTATGGTATTCTGGTGTGGGGGGCAATGTACAAGAATTCTTTACAAAAACTGAACACAATACAAAACTATATTCTAAAAATAATTTTGAAGAAAAAAAGATCATTCCATACAAACCTTATATATACAGAAGACATTAGTAATATCCGTACATTATATTTTCACAGTGTATGTATGTATGCATTCAAAAATAAAATACTTCAGAATTCTGTTCCAACAGCTTATACCACTAGAAGCAATACAAACCAATCGCTACCCACTCCAAAATTCAACAAAAATGTTTGTCACCGTTTCTTAACTTATACGTTACCCAAAACTTGTAATATCCTACCCCTAGAGGTAAAACATATTAAAAATCATAAAACCTTCTCGAGAGAATCAAAAAAATTCATCTTCGCAAATTACTTCAAATTTATTAAAATACTAGAACATCAATAGTTACACTAACATGATATAAAACCATTATTTAATTCTTTACTTTCTGTACACAACTGTAATTTTAGATCAATTAACATTACTTTGTAGCACAACACAAGTGTTAAGTCACTTAGTTGCTTTCTGTACACAATCTATACTCTGTCCCTTATATATTGTTTGTCTTCATTCATACTTGTTTGTTTTATTATTCTTTATTATTATGTTATTAACCTAATTTATCTTTGTATCATACGTATTCTGTATCACTGTATCATTTTGTGTACAATGAATAAATAAATAAATATAAAATATATTATTAAAAAACTGCAAACAGTCCTTTACAAATTCCGTTGTCTGAAAAAGTGTTTGCCAGAAAAAGAACTAAAATTTCTGTATTTTGCCCTTATTGAAAGTCACTTAAGATACGGCATAATTACCTGGGGTTCAGCTACACGAGTACATATAACTAGAGATACTGCAGAGAAGATTCCTCAAATTAATAATGTCAAAAAACTCGTCAGATCGATTGAATGAAGAATGTCAAATAATGGACATAAGACAATTATACTTTTTTTGTACAAACGTGAAGTATCAATTCTGTGGTAATAAAACAAGCTCTAAAAATCACCAACATAATACACGATATCGCGCACAACTTGCATACCCCACTATCGTGAAAAAATCAATTTCACAAAGAGCATACTCCTTTTGTGTAATTAAATTGTATAACACATTACCAAAAATTATAAAAAACATAACATCGAAACCACCTTTCAAAAAACATCTAAAGCTGTTCGTTTTTCAGGGAGACAGACAATTTGTTAGGAATCTTATAGAAAAATAATTTACAAAAAATTAAAACTTGCTCTCCATGTTAATACCCGCGCTCTCCATTTTTAATTTTAATATTGTATTGCATTTTATCACATTTTTTATTCAATTTAACATTTATAATCTTTCATATTATTGAAAACCAATATGTATGTTTGAGTCCCCAATTGTAAATATTATTCCCCGATATAATTCTTTTGTACATTATCGTCCAATTATCTTCATTGTACCTATTATCTGTTCTGATGTACAAATCATGTAATTTTTAATATTTCCGTGGAAATCCTTTTTTATACATTCCATAATTTGTTGTATCTATTGAATTGCTGTTTATTTTATATGTATAATTGTTTTTTAGTCATATTATCATCTGTTTTACCTGTTATTTTTTTGCGAAACAAGTGCAGTAGCATTTATCGCACACTAAACTTTATTCATTCCTTTTTTTAGTGTAAACTGTATTTTGTATGAATCCTGAATAAAGTATTATTATTATTATTATTATTATTTCTCAAAATCGTGCAT
The DNA here is from genome assembly GCA_944452925.2 of Chrysolina oricalcia. Classification (NCBI taxonomy): domain Eukaryota; kingdom Metazoa; phylum Arthropoda; class Insecta; order Coleoptera; family Chrysomelidae; genus Chrysolina; species Chrysolina oricalcia. The sequence continues at coordinate 53,780,654 of OX101812.2, read as the reverse complement.
TGATAACAAATCGTTCATTAATGACCCCTATTAATAAACAATTTCATTTGCATTATTGAAGAACATTAAACAGATATGATAATACGAGGTGGGCGGAAAAATGCGTTTTATTGGTTTTATATGTTTATAACAAATTAATAAATGACAGTTGCGACTCGAAAACATGACCGCGCACTGTCTTTCATGCATATGATGGCATAGTCGGTTTCCTACTAGTATTTTTGTTAAAAAATCACTCATTTTATGCTCTATTGATTGGTGTAAAAGTATTTTTTGGATCTAAGAATAAAAAAGATTCGAAAATTAAATGATTATGAATCATCAATACTAATATTACAGTTGGTGTGGTTTTTCATGGAACTTGATAAAAACTTTTCAGAATTCTCGAAAAGTTGAACATCTTTTAAATAATATGAATGAAATAAGGACGTTCTTTTGTAGACTCCAATCACTTTTTTATAATTTAACATTTTTGATTGTTTTTCGATACTGTCACACACAATCTTTTTTTGTTAAATACTTTATTGTGTTGTTTTTTAAGTTGCAATGCTATCGTAGTCCGCGGTCCGCCGTCGGTGGTCCAAAATGGCGCCAAGATCTGATCCACTTCCGAGATAATCCGCGAGATGGACGAAAGATTTATAACGGGTCCTTTTATAAGCGCTCTTGCTCTCCATATAGATCTCCAACTATGATTGTCTTCCATACAGGGTGGGCTATTGTTGACTCAAATATTTATTATTTCTCAGAAAGTGTCAAAACACGTTGCATAAACAGGTACTATTTCAATGTACAGATAATAACATTTTCTAACGAATCAAATTCATCTATTTCACTGCTGGGAAGTTGACGGAGAGATTGCAAAGCTCAAAAAGCTGAAGATAACGTGTAGCAAATATAAAGACCGCCATATGAATTGAGTATATGATATAGTTATTTTCCTAAGGAGTGCGCAAAGTGTTACTTTTCCGCACGCAAATACAGTTAGGCGAACGACGTGAAGCGGAGTTCGTACAAGTTTTTGCGTGCGGAAAAGGCACTTTGCGCACGCGTTAGGAACAAAATTTTTCGTATGAGGTTCATATTAGATAGCAACAAATATAAAAAAAATTATAACTTATCGAATAATCTTTATCTAAACTTGATAGAAAGAACCATACAACAAACAATTACATAACAATAAAAAACGAAATTATTTGTTCGTAATATTTATAATGAAAGAATATTCATTGAAATTTTGCAAATTTATTGCAGATCCGGTCGGTTCATTTAATGGGTGATTTGTGGTACGGCTTGATGAACACTGACTTAGCGCAGAAGGGCAGTTAATAATATGGCTTGATGAAGGTTGATTTACCTCAGGACAGTTGTTCAAATCGGTCGATGAAATTTAAAAAGTATATTTTTTTTAAGCAGAAATACAAATATCAGGAAATACAACTGAAAGGTAAAGGGGAAAACACTTTCATGAAATAATCTACAGTAAATAAAATAAAGATAAATTTTCCATACCAGTGAGATCATTGAGTAGTTTAACTTTTCCGCACTCAAAATCTTATACGGACGAGGTGCGGAAAACTGTAACTTTCCGAAGGCAAATGCGCGCGGAAAAGTACTACTTTACGCACGCTCGTCGGAAATAGTTATTTTTGTATCTAGTGCGCGAAATGAGATGCAAACAAAATTTTTTCTACAAACGTCAAAAATATTGTTCTAAAATAAGTAATAACTATGAAAAATAGTATTGAACTGGCTTAAATAATTTTTCCAAATCAAGTAATTACTGTAACTATGGAAATAAAATGGCATTTGTTGACAATTATTTCAAAGTGACAGTTCTTGATAATTATTTTGGAGTGACTTTTTATTCGCGTCAATTTCGTGCGTGATATTTATTATTGTAAAAGAATGGAAATTTCGAGCGACGATGAACTAAGCAGTACCCACCTAACTTGATAGATGCGGCCAATTCCGTAATTTCCAACCTTTTACCGGAGAAATCGAGGCGGCAGTATGAAAATGCATATCAGCAATTTAAAGAGTGGTATGAAGCAAATAAAGCCAGAAAAATATCTCTCACAATTTGAAAGCCTTAATTATTGTTCTACATTAATAAATAAACGATTTCTTGTTTTTTGCTTGATTGAGGAGTTGAGGACCATATAGGTTAGAATATGAAAATCCCATATAGTTTACATGCAGTGTGCGAAATATATTTCGCACATTACTTCGCGCACGGTGTCATGGTAACGAATGAAAATGAAAAAAGTGCCACTTTCGCATACTGTTGTCAATGCGCGAACCTTGTCATTTTTTGACGTTGTAGAAAAATGTATTTTTGTACAGTTGGGAAGTGACTGTTATTCAACCCCTACAATACACATAAAGAAAACGCAAAAATCATATAAAATAACTCGCGAAATGGGATTTGATTGGAGGCACTTGCAAGATTATGGGCTGGTTGTATACGTTCAGTTTAAAGTCCTGATCAATTTTTTTTGTCAATAGACTGGCGCCTATAATTTTTGTGAAAAAGAATAAAGTAACAGGCAAGGACCAGATGTAAAATGTTGTTGATGTTAAAACACTCAAAATGGTAAAATGAAGATGCAGTTTAGGGGTTGAATGGTTGCGAATTTTTCAGATTTGCGGCGAATACGACCTTCTAGAGGAAAATATTGAATGAATAAGTTGTAGATAATAAGAAAATCAAAAACTTTTGTACCCAACACTTAAATTAACCGTCAAAATGGCGGAAAACCGATTTTTAATGATTTAATTTTTTTCTTGCTTACATATTTTAAAATTTAGATGAACATTTGTTGAAATGTGTTTTTTTGGTATCGAATGTGCAAGATTTTTTCGCAATTCAGTAGACAACTAGTTTTTGAATAACATACATTTTTCGAAAAAAACACTCGTATCTTCCACAAACAATTGTCTTGATCTTTTTATGTATTTCGAAGGTCTAGAAGTAATTACCTTAATTGTTCAAATGTATACTTCAAAATGGCCTATGTTACTTGATTGAGCGTTAAACCGCTTGAAATTGTGAAAAACCCACAACAAGTCTCTCTGAATCATGATTTTTAATAGTAAAAAAGATTAAAAATTATATTAATAAATTGATTTTGTACTGTAATTATGTATTCAAATATTTCATTATGAATAATTAATTCAATATAAACTACTTTTTTTTGTTAAAATAATGAAGAAAATTATTTATAATTTTAAGCGGTTTAACGATCAATAAACCACCAAGTTAAATGGACTATTTCATAATAGACATTCCAACAATTGAAATGATCACTTAAAGACCTTCGAAATACAAATAAATATCAAGACAATGTTCATGGAAGATATGGGTATTTTTTTCGAAAAATGCACATAACTCAAAAACTAGTCGTCTTCTGAATTGCAAAAAAATCGTGCTTATTTGACACTAAAAAAGACATATTTCTACTGATAAATAATAAATAATAATAATAATAATGTTTATTGTGCAAATATATCCACATAGAAGACATTTTTATAAAAGTTTCTTACAAACAAACATAGAGAATCCCACTAAAACCGAAGTTGCGCGTGGGTGTATTCTTGTTGCTGAAACGTTAAAAAAATACAAATAAATGAATAATAAATACAGAATATAACTAATTAAGATACAAATCTAATCTAATCATTCCGATAAATTATCCTTAAGTCTAAATAAAAGTGAGTTTAAAAACGTTCTTAAAATAACTTGATACATATTTGACATGTTGTCAAGAACTTGGTAAAAATTTAAAAGGGAGTTAAAATGTTGGCAAAAGCGAAGTATGATATTCTATTTATGTTATGCGTTATTTTTTGTTATAATATTATGAACAATGTCTCTATCCAAGTTAAGCACATACTTTTTGAAAATTCTCTTCATTAGATTTATATTGTTTATTTCATGTATATTTCAGGTAAGTAGTTGAATACTTTACTACTGAGATATGTATGTTGTCCAATGTTTTTTCTTGTTGTAGTGACTTGTACGTTGCCCTTAGCTTTATTTCTGGTGTTGTAATTATGCTCAATATTTCGTAGGATGTTTTTATTTTTGTAAATGAACAATACGATATTATACATATGAAGTTGTCGGATATCAAGTACTAGTGAATCTCTAAAGATGTAGTCCGACTTATGTTTATGTAAATTCTGTTCTAACATAATTTTTCTTTTTTTTTTATATATATATCAAATTATTTCAATCACTGCTGTAGTGCCGTGTGTGAACTTTTTTCTCACTGAGTTTTTTCAGTTCACACACGGAATTTCTGCATGTGTTATATTTTTTACTATATGATTTTCTACTTTTCTTTTATTGTGTAATATGGCGAAAAGCCCTCAAAATTGTTTGCCTCATTCTGTAAAAGGCCCTGGCTGTAGAATGATGTACTCAATGAATAAATAAATAAAATAAATAAATAAATTAAATTATTTATACCCGAGAAAAAAATTAAATAATGAAAAATCGATATTTCGCCATTTTGACGGTTAATTTCAAAAATTACAAAAAGTATTGAATACAAAAATTCTCGATTTTTTCATTATCTAAAACTTTTTCGAAGAACATTTTCCGCTAGAAGATCACGTTTCGCTGCAGATCGCATAAAACCGTTTTCAACCTCTAAACTGCATCTCTTTTTCACCATTTTGAGTGTTTTCGTGTTTAGTTTTTTTCTTCCTCAAAGTTGGAATCTCAACAGCATTCTCCACCTGGTCCTTGCCTGTTACTTTTTTTTACAATCATTGAAAATTATTGAAAATATTGAGAAAATCATGATTCAGAGACTTGTTGTCGGTTTTACTCAATTTTAAGCAGTTTAAGGATCAATAAAGCACCAAGTTATATAGACCATTTGAAAGTAGATATTTCAACAATTGAAATTATCACTTATAGATCTTTGAAATGCAAAAAACACCAGAACAATTGTTCGTGGAAGATAAGGGTATTTTTTTCGAAAAATACACATAACTCGAAAACCGTTCTTCTGAATTGCAAAAAAAATCCTGCTCAATCGACACCAAAGAAGACAAATCCTACAAATTTTCATGTAAATTTAATCATTTGATCGAAAGAAAAAAATTAAATATTGAAAAATCGGTAATTTCACTCACCGCCACATCGACACACCTATGAAACACCTTGTAGCACCTAAACTTGTTACTATTCACCTGAAGACAGCTGCAAATACAACAAATCAAAACGTCGTGAAAAAGTGAGAGAAATAAAAAATGCCAACCCATTAGACAATGGATGTCCGAAACGTGAGTAAACATAGACATTTATGTTAAACTTGGACGTCTCAAGTAAACTTATATGGAATCATCTATTATTTTTCCTTATTCATGAGATTGATTAACATTTTTTGTTTATGAATGAAACTCAGTCGTTACCACAGACTTTTGATGAATAATAACCTGCATGTCAATAAAAAATCAAACATTTGACAAAATAAACACACCGGGTTTTGCTTTGGGTTCTGAAACGAAATAAGATTTAAATTTGTAATGGTCAAAAAGCAAAATCAAAAAGAAAAAGGGTGATTTTAGTAATCCGTGTTGTCACTTCTTGTCTTTATGCAAGCTTATAATTGCCTTGGGATGCTTCTTATTGAATTGTCAAGATTGTCTGGGATATGTTTTCCCATTCTGCTAGTGCTGCATTAATAGGCTGTGCGACATTACCTGGATTGTTTAGATAGTCCCTAACCCTTCTTTTGAACTAGTCCCACAAGTGTTCAAAAGGATATAGGTCTGGTGAACATGCAGTCCAGTCTAAAATTGTTACACCTTCCATTTCACGACATTTTCTAGCTACTCTACTGGTATGGGAAGGTGCATTATCGTGCATGAAGAAAAAATTATCCCCACTTGCAGCTTGTTTAAACTTTGTTGAAGTGGCAACAATGAAGTTGCTCCCAGCGTACTACCTCCCCCGAACATTACAGTTACTCTGTTATATCTTGGGACAGATCTGGCAGCCTGAACTCTCGCTCATTTACATGGAGCTCTGAGAACCCTCATTTGATGGCCATCTGATCTGAGGCCAATTCTGGTCTCACTCGAAACAAGAACAATAGGGCAATTTTCAGTTGTCCAGTTTTGGTGTTGAAGGCATTGAGCCAGTCAATTTTATTTAGCCTAGATAACTGTGGGACCCGTAACTCTATCCTACTGTAGAACCCTAGAGCGCGAAGTCTTTTTCTTATGGTTTCAAATTGAAACGTTCACTCCTGTAGCTTCCGGAAGTTGTTGTTCCGACTCTGGATGATGAACACTGGGATTTTTTATAGCATTTTGACACACAAAACTGTCCTGTGGATGTTCAGAGAGTTCCTAGTTCCTAGTTCCAAGTAACTTGCTTATGTTTTCGATACAACTCCCTGGGTAAAGCCTACTATCTCTACTGAGTACGTCTCTCTGGGGCATTCCTTGTTCAATGCGGGCAATAGTTCTTTCCCTCTGCACATCTGTTAGTCCAATATAAGGCAATTTTGGAAGGATAAAAAATTTACGGAGAATTCTGACATTACTACTGCACACAAAATTCACAAGATAATAAATCGCATCAGCAGTCGTTTGTTCTTCATTATCATGTTTATTTACAGCAAAAAGGCCTTATCTTCAAATTGGATACCAAATTTTTTCATTATAAATATTTTGTCAGAAACACAGAGTGATTCCATATAAGTTTGGTTGTGTGTCATTGAGCTAAGTCCTGGATATTTCCAAAAGATATATGTGTGTTACAATCTACATTTTCAGAACCTAAGGACTGTTCGCCTCGACGGAGCAGACTTAGAGTGGCAGCAAGAGGTGAAGTATCTATAGGGCTTACCCTAGACTCAAAACAACTCTGGAATAGACACGTAGAAAAGATCATTAACAAGGCAAAATCATCACTGATGGTGTTCAGGAACATTGCAGTAAAAATGTGAGGTTGTAACCCATCAATACTGCTATAGAGGTACACCATGATATTGAGACCTATGATCACCTACGGAGCAGTAGAGTGGCACGGTAGAACTGAACTTGCCACAACAAAGAACATCCTGGAGAAAGTGCAAAGACTAGCAAGTCTTTTTATAACAGGAGCAATGAGGTCGACTCCGACAGCAGCTATAGAGGTCATTCTGGACCTCACTCCTCTCCATATCATGGTGAGGAGAACTGCTTGCGGAGCAAACCTGTGCACACCTGACGAAATTACCACTGACGAAATTACCAGGAGATTAAGTTTCGAGAAATTTTTCGAACGGAATTAAATACCAAGAATGAATGGAGCACATAATCCATTCGAGCAAGGTCAAGGACGGGTCCAAAACTCGACGGAACTGGAGCAGGAGTCTATGGGTCTCGCACCAATTACTAACCCATTGGCCAGTTCCCCAGCATATTTCAAGCGGAAATTCACGCCATAGAAAGATGCATTTAGTTCAACCACGACAGGAAATACCGGAACAGGGAAATCGCAATCCTCTCCGATAGTCAAGCAGCCATCAAAGCGTTGAGCTCATATACCATGAACTCGAAGATGGTCTGGGAATGCCTAGACAAACTCAATGATCTAGACAAACTCAATGATCTAGGCAGGAACAACGAGGCGATTGTCCTCTGGGTGCCGGGGCGTTGGAGTGGAGGGCAATAAACAAGCAGACACCCTGGCACGAAAAGGGGCATCAACGCCACTGATCGGGCCAGAACCATTCTGCAGACTTGGAAAATCTTACTTCCAAGAAGAACTCAATGAAAATGAAGGAGCAATGAGAGCAACATACTGGCAAAGATTTCCAGGGCTAAGGTAGGCTAAATATATCCTCGGCAATTTCAACCGAGCAAGATAGAAGGCACTGATTAACCTCAGCAAAACTAGTCTGAAGACAATCACGGGATTTCTGACGGGGCATTGCCGACTCAAAGAACACCTAAGAAAGCTAGGCTTAGAGGAGCACAGCACCTGCAGATTATGTGGTGAACATCCAGAAACACCCCACCATATATTGATGGAGTGTTATGCTGTACAAGATATTGAATATACTGGGATCACACCAGCTGACGGTGGAAGAAATACCACGAATAGAGCGCCTCAAAATCCTTAAATTCTCCAAGGAATTGAGGCTTCAGGGGCTGCTGTAAACGAGAACACCTTGAGATGGCAGAAGAAGTTCGAAGATCGAATCAGGTCGCAGCGCATCAGTTACCATCCACACTTACAATTACCATTACCATATCACAATTTTCATCTAGAGATAGCAAAAAAAACTCCTATAAATACGTCTTTCATATACTGGTTAACATGAACCATCGACTAATTATATCCAAATCTTTAAAATTGAATCATTAGTTTTCTTACACTAAATTACATTCAACTCCATCAAATAAATCGGGAATCAAATAAAAGAGAATGATATCACCTCAGTTGCTATTATTCTTGCCAGTAGAATCTTGTTAAGTATTACGATGTTGGATTTAATTGGATTTAATTCAAAACGTACACGCAGGTGTTTTGGAAGCCACCTTGTAAATGTTTATTATATCCCAACGTCTCCTGTTACATTCATCTGCTACAGATCTTTCTTCTCGAATTTAAATATGTATATTGTTTTAGTGCCTCTTATTTATATTCAAAAAACGCCCCATTGTAATAACTTTGAGAGGTTTCTCAGGAAATTTGAATATAGGCGTCGTTTAATTTGTTGGTTTTCTCTAGCTGCTGTTGACATTATAGCTGGACGAATAATGATAAATATGGTCAACAGTGGCATTTTCGAATATGTGTTCCTTTACCAATTCGTTTCTTTGTCAGTATAAATATCTTCTATTTTCCTTGTGAAAATTCAGACAAACACATTTTTATGGTAACACTGGATTCAGTAGGAAAGGCAAATAAAGTCTAAACTTAATTTTTTTTCTTCGTGATGTATTAAAGAAAAAAATTACCTACTACTTTGTGAATTCCCCACAAAAACGAGTTTCAAACGATATAATACATCCAGGACCTCTATTCACTGAGTGCTAAAATGGCTATCCCTGAAACCGTAACAGATGCAGTTTCGGTAATGGGAAATCCAAAACATCTTCAATTGTTTCGAAGAGATTTGGGAAAAAAAATTTTCGTACTCGGACGCCATAGTAGCTATTTTTGAGAAATTCAGAAAATGGTAGGGGGTAGTGTTGTACAATGATAATTTTACCAACTTCAGGTGTGTACAATCGGAGTTCCTCAGAGTTCAGTGTTGGTGCCACTATTATTCGTAATTTACATAAATATCTGACGGCAACCCTATCACCAAACGAAAACGTCTTCTTTGCTTATTAGCGATGATCCCACACTTATTTTCTGACATAATGATTTTGTTTGTTGCAGATGATAAAGCTGAAATAGTTATCTTTGATGTAAGTTCGAAAAGTAGGACTGTTTTATTATGGTCGTGAACTTTGTCTAATGAAGAAGAGTCAAGAAAACACGCGAGTTCGAAAGAACTCTTTACCAAAATTTAATTTAAACAGATTTTCCTATACAACAGTTGTTAATACTGAAACATTGTAGCAATTGTGCCTTCAGTTTGAATGTATGATCTTGAACAGTGAATAATGTGTAAAAACCTTGTTAACGCACTGTCGTAGAAAATAGTAATTTATGATACAAGTTCCTAAAGTAGGACTTTCTGTATGAGCGTGAAGTTTCAAGAACCACGCGAGTACAAGAAAACTCTGTACGGAAATGTATCATATCATCTTTTGAAAAATGTATGAACAGTGCGTAAAATATTAATTTGTGCAAGGTTGATTTTTTCACGCATTTGTGATAAAAAGTTTCACTTTACGCACTGTCCACAGAGCGTGAAACCTTAGTTTACGCACTGTTCTCTGTTGCTAACAGGTTTATACTCAACAACAAATAAACACAAAAATTAACCGTCGAATTGCTGGTATCGTCGAGGCTCTGATGGCGTGACAGTTAAACAATACTCCGTACCTTTTTTTCGACTTTTCCAACTGTCCAATAACAGTTATCATTGGACGAAGAGTTTAAGTGTCTCACCATCAGAGCCGTACATATTGAAATTGCTGCCTCCCTAGATACTAGCTAGACGATACTAGCAATTCGACGATTCATGTCAACCAAAACAGTTCATTACACACAACGGCACTGTTAAGAATAATTACTATATTTTAATTATACTTCCTGTTAAAAAAAAACGTTTTTTCCGTTAACCAGCTGTCGTCCCCTTACGAACGGCAGCCCTCAGAAGTCGAAACTTGTGCGAGCTAAGGATTAACGAGGTCTTACCATTTTACGTGCGATTCCTAGCACTTTTTCGGGCCATCAGAAAAAGTTCTGCGGTCGCTAGGGTTTGAACCTTTGACTGGCAGCCAAAAGTGATTGAAACAATGTCGCTTTAACCACTCGGCTACCTGGCCCCCTATAATGTAACATTTGAATATTAATATTGATATCAGTTTGTTATGACATGATTGTTGAATAAGAAAGTTTCAGTACATGTTCACAATATTATTATTGAAGTATTCAAAACTCCAATTAAAAACTATATATCCTAAAAGGCATAAACTTTGTTGGAGCTGAAAGCGAGTTTTTTTTTCAAGATTCAAGATTTAAATATTCTAATATGTATAACTATGTTTTAACATTTCCACCCTCAAATAGTTACATCTATTTTTTTCATTCTCCTTCTGGGAAGGGAAAGGAATGAGGACAGCCAGTTGTATACCGGGTGATGACTATCACCAGCCAACAATCAGTTCCAACGCTTGCGAGAAACTCTTGAAACGGTCCCCACGGTCTTAGGGGGCAGGTCCGTAAATACTCGATAAATGGGTAGATAATGTGCAGAATTCACGCCTCCTGCAGAGCTTATGCGTGACTTTTGTTTGTGTTTTATATAGAGAGTGGATGGTCTTGATCATTGTAGAGGTTAGTAGGTTGAATATCCCGGAAAAGGCTCACTGCAAAAAACCGGGGATTGATATCGGTCTTACTTATGGCTTTGGCTGTCCTTTACGGGCCCGGTAGATAAGACCACCATGTTTGCGGGGGGGGGGGGGTTGTTGTCGTACTACCTAATGCGAGTGAGATTGCTCGTCAAAGGGCTTTTGGGTAATAAGTATTTATAAAAGTTATATGATAACTTTCTAATATAAGTCATGACATAGTCGACGCCGCTCATCTCCCGGAGGGTTACCAGTCGAATGTATCTGTCACTGATTGTGACTATATGCAGTACTTTGTTCTGTATCCTGTCCAGTATCGCTAGGGGCGATGGTTTCAGGCTGCAGAACACCGGACAAACGTATAACATTGCGGTCCTTATTATTTGCTGCTATATCAGCAGTTTGTTTTCAAGGCTTAGCTTAGAGTTTCTGGCTATCAGGAGATAAGTTCGCCCAACGGTAGCTCCCGCCCTCTGGATAGCCAGGGTTATGTGTTGCGCAAATGTCATACCCTTGTACAGTTGTACTCCCAGGTATTTCACCGATCTCGATTCTCTAACGTAGGTACCCCGGACCCTCCCATGAGGAGGGAGCTTCGAAAAGCATCGCTTCTTCGTGAAGTTGACGACCTCGGTTTTCCCTACCTTGACCTTGATCTTATTTCTCTCCATATACGGCATGATGTCCCAATCCAGATGAATCTGGATCTTTTGTGTAGCGACCGCGCTGGAGAATGAATGTGCGGATAGAGCGGTGTCATCCGCATATATCACCGCATTCACTCTCTCGGATCGTGGAAAATAGTGGGTAAATAGTGAGTATAAGGGGAGAGATGCTCGAGCCCTGCGGAACACCTCCAAATTGATGCCCGGCAGTACCCCAACTGCATATTTCCAAATAGGTTGATAGGAAGGAGAAGATCGATGGAATGGCCAGCACGAAACCTTGATCTGACGTCATTAGACATCTTCTAATGGGGAAATGTCAAAAGTATTGTATACAAAACTAAACCCCTCCACTTAATTGACTTAAGAAGACGAATAACGCTTGCGATTAGATCGCGGTCACGCCTCCCAAGTAACAATTTCAGTTTTGTGATAGCCCTCAGAAGGTTCTGAAGACCATAACAATCACAGCATCGATAAAACTGTTTTGCTGTAACGACATTCATAAAACCTCCTTAAAGCTGCTATAAATCTACGAGGGCCCACTCCTATCAAGGTTCTCAGGGCTATTTTGAAATGCAAGCATAAAACCTGCTTGCCTTATTCGCAGGATTCTTAATAACCTCCTGAGGATCATTATAAAACCAAATCATGGGGCTGTTATAAACCTGTATGTCATTAATTGAGGTTAGAAAATATTCCATAAATAACTACAGCCAAAACGGACTTAAATTAATCTAATTCTTCAGTTGCGAAAAATAGGGCGACTAATTTACAAGCAAAAATATAATGATGGCGTCCTGGCAGTGATATATGAAGAATATATTGGTATTCAACAACGTGAAATGTCTAATATCATCTGCGAATAAATTTTTTTTGACAAAATGACATCAGTTAGGTGGTAAATCTGCAACGCGCCCCAATAACAACGCGAAATTAAGAAAATAAACAAAATACCACATAAAATTAAAAAAATATTTTGACTCAAATCTTTCCCGGAATGATTTGTACTATATCTAAATACAAATGAATACCAATAATTGTGTATTTCCTTTCCGTCATACACATCAAATTGCAAGAAACATGAATTGAAATTAGGATCTCTTTAGTTGTTTCCTCTGGTTGTAATAAAATATGGCTACCCTACCTTTATTCTATTTAGCTGCACGTATTGCCGTCATAAAGTCGTTTCTCCTCAAAATAAACCATTTTAAAACCATTTTATCCTAAAAAAGTAAGTTTGGTATTATTTAATCCAATTTCCAAAATATTTCGACTGTCAATTGTCAATCCCGCCTGACATTCGTCTTTTCGTGATCGACGTGGTCAGTATACTCAGTGTCTATACTCCCGTGATAAGTATTTGGTGTCTTAGTCTTGTGAAACGTTTAATTACTAATTATTTTTTCCAGTTGTCTTTACCCAATGTGATTTATTTATTACCGGTTAGGGGGAGCTACTAGCATTTAAGTAGAAATAGTTTTATGCTCTGATTTTATAGCGGTTCTCGAGAGTACATCTCAAAAACTTGATAAAACCTCATAGTGAGTTTTATTACAGAACCATTGCATGGACTTGAGGAGTGCTATAAAACCATAACAAAACTAAGTTTCTATGTGGATTATTTTAATACCAAAAAGATTTATCGTGTATAAGCCATTGTAAAACCATCATAAAAACAAATATACTTAAATGCTTAGTGGTTTTATCTTATAGCCTTCAGGAGTGTTTTGAAACTGATTCATAAATCTGTTTGCTCTGGTAGCGTATTAGGAATAATATATGACCTGCATAAATCAAATTGGGCATTACCTAACCTTCATAAAACTTTCATAAAACTAGGATAAATCCAAATAACATTTAAATTGTTACTTGGGCTGCGATGTTGAGTAACGAAGAAATTTTTATTTAAGATTAGGATGTCATCGAAGCGTTCGCAGCGAGCATTTTGAAAATCTTCTACAAAGACATTTTTTTTTTACATTATCAAGAAATAAACAGTGCCTAACTTATTAGTTTCTGATTATGTTGTAGCGAATTTCTGTAATCAAATTATTTTCTATTTTAATGTTAATTTTTGCAATAAATCTGAAATCACTTGATTTCTTTGATTTCCGAAACAGTTCAAGACGGGCATAGGATATTGCACATGAAATATGTCTTGAATTGTATAAAGCAAAAATTGAGTAAAATATAGAGTGGTGCATTTGAAATGAGAAAGTTGGTAATAGCCGCTGTTACATGACACACCCTGTGTGGGAAGTTTTTGTTGAAAAAAAAATGCGTTTTTACAAATAAATTTTTAATTGAGGTTCAGGTTGGGTTTGATTTGTGTATTGGTGTTGGATACTCCTCAATTAGTCAGATTAAATGGATTTTCAATCCTCCCACAGCAGCTTGGTGGGAGGATGGAGGAAAACTTTGGTAAGAGTAGTTAAGAAACTCTTTCGAAGAAATTTAGGAAGAGTAACAAGTGACTATGACGAAATATAAACCATTTTATGTGACTGTTTAGCTATCATACTCAGCAGACCTTTAACTTCTGTCGGTTGATGAGACTGAAGTGAAACCTCTAAGTTCTTCAATGTTTATTCATGATATGCCATATCGACACAACTAATTTGGACAAGATTGGAAGTCAGCATTTGATTTGTAGACTACGTTACCTGCAAAGAACTAAATATAACCTGCGATCTCGATTTAGAAAAGGATACCTAGTGGAACTAGTGCATACTGGTCACAAAACGATAAGTACCTTGTGAGTCGGAGACATTGTGTATGATTCTTCAGATAACAAGAAATGAGTGAATAGGCCTCTTAGGGAAATTTTGAAAGTTACTGTGAGAAGTAACTCTTCTTCGTCCTTTTCAAAGACTGAATATATCTATGAATGAAAGAGAACAACTGATTCCAAAGGAATTTGAAAAACAGAAGAAGACGGCAAGCGGAAAGATGAAGAAATTTCAAAGAGTTGAAGAGTGGCAGATTCCAAAACGTTTCTCTTTTTCATAGTTTCATGCTTTGTTGTAATATTAATTTTGCAATTTCGATTTTTTCATTGTCAATTACAAAAAAAGGAGAGGATGTTGGGGATACATATTTTATTGTTTCGTTGTTTCTTTTAAAACCGTAGTAGAATTCTCATCACTATGTATACAAAATACTGTTTATACAGATTTGTCAGAAATTAAGAAAAGGTAAAGAAGTATGTCAAATTTGTTTAATTTGTGGAAATTCATGATCACTTCAATGAACCGAATGAAACAGTTTTGTCTACTTTCCAATAGTTATTTCATTTTTACGACCGGTTTCGGGTTTCATCCCATTATCATTTATAAAAACTAATATATTTGGAATATGACAACTTGGTTATATAGGGTGTTTACAAGTAAGCAGGATGGAGAGGTAATTAGGTGAATAGGGGCGTCAACGATATAAATGTAACATTGGAGATTATGGAAACTACCAGGATTGTCAAACTTATAAATTCAAGAGTGGAGACCTACATAAATCGAGTTGCTCGTTGAGGGTTCTATATTTCGGGTTTTTAATCGATTTATTGATTTCCTTTGCTTCCAATAAATTCATTTCCTTTCCTTTAGTACATGTGTATAGGATTTTGAGATTATCTTCATTTATTTTGTGTTTTGATTCTTGCAGATAGGCCAAGAAATAGTGATAAAAATTGCAACTTTGTTTTTCTGCTAGTATCTGAAAAAATATTAGAATAATCGTTTTACAGTCAGTAGAACTTTTGTAGAAAATTATAAAAGCTACAAAACAGTTCTTTACACGACCAGATCGGTGCATTTTTCACTGATAAATTAACTCCTGTATAAAATGTGTCATTTAAAGATGACTGTATTGTCATTTTGAAAGCGACAAAAAAGGTGCATCGTTTTTTCTCACCGATAAAAACGCCTGTTCCTCTTTAGCGTCTACATCTAGTATGCTTATGTCACTTTAATGTCTGCCCTGTCAGTTATTTAAGTATTGTTGATAGTTGATACTGAAACATTACAATATGAGTCGTTTTGGGGAAGTTTCGACTCAACAAATAACGAAAAATATAGAAAAAGCAATCCCGCAATCTACAAAAAATACTAAAGCGTCAATATGGAGACAATTTATCGTTAATTTATCTTGCCAAAAAACACTCGAGCTTTTCTTTTAAGGGTAAATTTCTTTTTAACTCAAAATTTTTCCATCAGTAATTTTGCTCGAAAAACTGACATTTTACAAAATCGCTCGACCATCGGTCTCGCGATTCTGTCATGTCAGTTTTTCTCGTAAAATTACTGATTGGCAAAATTATTTCGTTACAAAAAGAAATTTATCCGATAAAAAAAAGCTCTTGTGTTTTTACTGCTGAGAAAAAACGATAAAACCTCGAAAAAGAGACCATTTTTCAAAAATTCCTAATTTTTAAAAATCTGGAGCTAAACAAACAATATTTCGAAAACTGATAGACAATAACATGTTGTTCAACTGTGCGCAGGATGGTTTCTGTCCGATGTATAGTTTTTGCACAATCTTGTTACAAATAATTTGAGGGCAAATCTTTCTAATTGCGCCGATTCAAGGGAAATCATTTTATTCAAATTATGTGACAGGCATTTGAAAGCAGAGATCAATATCTGCAATTTGTATATTTTTGATTTTCACCTGAGAGGCGGGAAATGTGTTGAAAATGCCACTGAAAATTACTCTAAACGCTTCACAGTGCACCCGTTTGCTTTTCAGTCCGCGATTCTACTGAACAATACTGAATTTTTCTAGCATTTTTTCCCCGATCTTCAGCGAGAGTCCTTCAGTTCAGAAATTCCGAATCATTTTTTATCAAAACTCTGATGCCATTGCGTATAATAATGAAGTTCATAAACGTAGCAGTACGTTGAAAACATTAATATATCCTTTACCGGTACACGGTAACCGGTGAGTAATCGCAGGTCAACAGTGCCATGCTCCATAATAATGCGAAACACAAAGTGTCCACTAGCATTTGAATAATTTCGCATTTTGGTCTCGTCCCACGCCACATACACACACCGACGGACATAAATTAGGCAGTTGGTAACGAGAGAAAAGCCCTGAATCGTAATGTACGAGTTGAAGTGTTTCAAGCCCGTTTTCGGAACATTTTACGGTGTGTCAGTCAACGGTCCTACGTGAGAAGGTTTACGGTTGTTGGCAAAATAGACCGAGTAGGTTTTTTCTGTCTGCTGGCCACCTAGCATTATCATGACAACCTAGTACATCGTCTCCTTATATAATTAATTCATTGTCAAAGTACTTTTTATGAGTACAGCATGGTCCACCAAAACTTTACTTTGAAAACAACAGCGTATACCGTATACTGGGTGTTTCTCAAACGTGGCTCACCCCAATAACTTTTTTGTTTCTACAGAAACAAGCAAGTGAGATTTGGTGTGAAGGTACAGTTCATAAATATACATATTTTAACGTATTCAATTGATTTCTTTCACTTCAACTCTGACCAGAAATTACCCCTACTTTCTTATTTTAAATGGGACACGTGGTATATTTTAATTTATTTCAATAGAAAATTGTGAGTACAATAACACCCCATTTGTCACTTTTTGGAATTTATCGTCATGAAGTTTTCAAATTTTTTTCAATCTAGAGTGAAATGGTTAATTTTAGGTGAAGTTGCCAGGAAAAAATAGTTTTATCAAGTTTTATTTTTCATTTGTTTTACAGGTTCATTTAAAGTTAACGAAATAGGAATTATGATTTTTAACAAATTTTTTCAAATAGAACAGAAGTAGGATATTGTTTTTAGTTTAGAAATAACCGTTAGGAATTAGAACTTCCCTACAGAAAAAAATATTAATATGTGCAATAATAACAAGTAATAAGTGCAAGGAAATATTGACTATTTCTTTCCTAAAAATTATTAAACATGTCACTATTTCTACTCGCAATACTATCGATACTAATTCTGTCAGAAATCAACGAGATCAAATTGCTTGGTGTTACCTCAAAGCAATTTGATCGAGTTTAAGATTTCTGACAGAATTATCGATAGTATTGTGTAGTATTTATTGAGATAATTTCACTAGCCGTATGAAACCCTCCATTCCTGCAATATTAGGACGTATGCCTCGATAATACGCATTTCCTAGCTCTCGAGCCATCATAGCAACCACGTATCCAAACAACAACGGAGAACTCAATATCATCTTGCTACTAATATGAATGTCAGTCTGACAGACTTCATGTCTATCAGGCATTATCTATAACTATTGAAGAATTCACGACAATGGAACTTTTTTACTTTGTTGGTTCCTGAAATTATCTCAATAAATACTACTCGTGCTCACAATACTATCGATAATTCTGTCAGAAATCTTCAATTCGAATTGCTTTGAGGTAACACCACTTGTCCTAAAGGACTCGTGGTGTTACCAAGCAATTTGATCTCGTTGATTTCTGACAGAATTAATATCGATAGTATTGCGAGGTATTACCCCCGATAATTTCACGAACCAACAAAGTAAGAAAAGTTCAATCAATCAATCAATCAATCAAAATATGCTTTAATATAGGAAGAAATGCAATTCTCGTTGACAAAGCTTAAGAATATAACCTTGATATCACTACAATAGGTAATTTGAAGTACATATATACAATACAAAAAAGAATAAAAATAAGTTGCCGAATCAAACAAAAATACTTGGACTTAATTACAGCAAAGGCTGAGTCAATTGAACATTACAAATAAATAAATAAGTTTATGTGGATATAAACTTCCATTGTCGTGAATTCTTCAATAGTTATAGATAATGTCTGATAGCATTGTTTATATAGAAGATAGTTAGTCAACCTTATGGGATTATAATTGGATCAAAATGGATGCGACATGTAGATGGCGATAGTGAGCTCGCATCCAAGTCATGTCGTAACTTCAGTGATCTGGCCTCCAAGTCATGTCGTAACTTGATTAAAACAATGGAAAAGCTAAAATCAGGGTTTTTTGAAGAAACCTGCATTAAAATGACGTCAAATATTCATGTTTTCAATTTATCCACGCCCTGGTCTGCAGAAAAAAAGGTTAGGAATCCAGGCATTCCGCATACAATTGTAAAACTATAATAAGTGAGGAGAAATTCAGAGTAGAACAGAAAAGACCTCAAAAATACATTGGGTGATTGGAACTGTATTGAATGTTATAGTTTATGTAAAATCCCAAAGAAGTAAAATTCCATTTGATTTAGTTATGTGGTACTTCTTCTGAGGTATTGACAATACAGGTGCATACGTTAAAACAGAGTGTATTTGGAATTTTTTTTAACAATATAAGTACCTATTGAAATATAATAAAAATAATAAAAAAATAACAGTTCATCTGTATAAGTCATGAGAATATTCCTTCTACAGAGGTATTTGAATTGAAAAAAAAATTGGAATCTTATGAAAATTGCGGAATACATTATCGTGAACTGGTGTTGCCTGAAGAAAGCGTAAATATATTAACTGTGTGCCAACAAATCTGAAATATGTCTCGTTATGTTTTACGACTTTAAAATTCTACCACAGAAAGAACTACTTTTTTGTCAGTGGATATGAATTGAATTAAATTCATAACTTATTAGGCAGAATACCGTTTTTTCTCAAACATCATGTTGATCACAACCCCAGCTAACCTCTTGCAACAAACATAATTGGCACAGTAGTAACACAATATTACATTTTGATTTCATTGAAAATATGAACAGGATGTTCATAAAGTCAGTTGTGGAATCATCTGCGACTGAAAGTTGGAATTTAGTCGCTATTTTCCATCGTACAAGATAACCTCTATTGGAAGGGATTCATGTTTTAAAGAGAAAAATTCTCAATTGAAAATTGAATCAATACATGACTTCTCTGGAAATGGAAAAACCCTACGATAAAATTGAAGTTACTTTTTTGTAATATCTAACAGAAAACAACTACTTCCCCGGCTAAAGCCACGCTGGACATTGAACTACATCTGATAGATATTGAGAAAGACCCTATATAACTTGAAGAAAAAATCTGGAAGTGAAAATTAGCATTTTCATTCAGATAGTCGATTATTAATTATATGTCCAGTTTCCATTGGAGATTCTTATCTATAAATGAGATAAGGGGGAATGTTATTCAGATGTATCACTCACATGACCAGGTTTTATGTCAGAAAAATATTTTCAAAGTTTCACCGCACTAGAAATAGTCCAACAATTCCTCATTACAGTGTAAAATTGCTTCTGAAGAGTATATTTTCCAATTCTTCCGACCTCCCTGATGATCTTAGAAGAGTGAAATAGATTTTTGTCGACCAAAATGTATTGGAGACCTAGCGAAAGAGATGCAATTCACGTATCAATGGAATGAGTGATTTTCTGTGAGTGATACTTCTGAATAACATTCTCCCTTATCTCATTTATAGATAAGAATCGCCAATGGAAACTGGCCATTTAATTAATAATCATCTATCTGAATGAAAATGCAAATTTTCACTTTCAGATTTTTTCTTCAAGTTATATAGGGTCTTTCTCAATATCTATCAGATGTAGTTCAATGTCCAGCGTGGCTTTAGATATTACAAAAAAGCAACTTCAATTTTATCGTAGGGTTTTTTCCATTTCCAGAGGAGTCAAGTATTGATTCAATTTTTAATTGAAAATGTTTCTCTTTAAAACAATATTACATATTATACAACTTGTATTGATTATCCTCATAACCCTCATAATATTTTGGATAAGATGTCAAATGGTATTTTAGGTAATTTTAGGTTGATTAGTATCAGAGCTCAAAAAGAAGGATTTGCTTGGAATGTGAAGCATTAACCTTATCGAATATAACCTACTCTAGCCTACTAAAAGTTTCCCTGGATTATTTTGTGGAGAAATTCATTGCCTTTTATTCATTCAAAACCGTTTTCCGATAACCATCTTACTTTCCGAAAAAATTCCAAAAACATTTCTTTTTAACTTGGAGTAATTTTTTGTGTTCACCCCGAATTATTACCGAGTTTCATACTGCTACAATTCATCCTTCTTGGCACAAATTCGGCTGAGGTTACTGGACTATATATATTCAGTTGTCTACCCTGATGGCATCAGAAAAAGCTTTGATATATCATGCGTACTTTTTCATGGATTTACATTTACTGTCGAACCAAATAGGCCAGTCATGGTTGAATTTGATTTTATGGAAAATATAACAGGATGTTCATAATGTCAGTTGTGGGATCATCTGCGACTGAAAGAAAAACTTTAGTCGCTATTTTCCATCGTACAAGACATCTCTTGGAAGAGATTCATGTTGTGAAGGGAAACATTCTCAATTGAAAATTGAACCAAAAACATTATTCCTCTGGAAATGAAAAAAACGCTACAATTGAAGTTACTTTTTTGTAATATCTAACAGAAAACTACTTCCCCTGCTAAAGTCACGCTGGATATTGAACTACGCCTGATAGATACTTTGAAAAGACCCTATATAACTAGAGAGAAAAAATCTGAAAGTGAAAATTTTAGTCCAGTACGTAGGTATCAAAACGGGGTGTTTGAATGCAAAACGTGGGGTAGAAGCGATTTCTTAGTATGTTGTTAGGCTTGTGGCCCTAATAAAAAATCCAAGTTTTCGAACTTGAGGCAAATGCGCTCGAGCCACCATCTTGGATTTTAGGTAAAAAAATTTGGTATTTTGATAGAGAGAGAGAGAGAGAGAGAGAGAATATACTTTATTATCATAAGAAACTAAATTCTTGTAGACAAAGTTAGCTTATGTTCAAGTACAAGTTTCAAAGTATGTCTAATACCCACTAGTCAATAATTAAAATAAAAAGTACTAAGATATTATAATATGTCAATTTCATCAAAGTCAATATATAAAGTAAATGTATAAATAAAATAATAACAATACAATATGCTTACACAACCCAACACGCAACAGATTTTGTAGATAAAAACAGGTAACAAATAAATAGGATATAATAAAAGTTTTAAAATCCGTGGGAATAAAATTCCTGGAAATTATAAAAAGGTTTATGTGTCAGCAAGTTTTTGACGGATTTTCTAAAAATGTTCAAATTGGGGGTGTTCTTGATACGGTTAGGTAGGTGATTGTACATCTTGCAGCCGTTGTAAATAACAGAATCTTTAATTAGTGATGATTTAGGAAGTGGCAGACTTACGTTTATAGCTTGTCGAGTGACATAATGCGATGGAAGTTTGTTAAACGTGTTCAAATGCTTCCTAATCAAATAAACGGTTTCCAATATAAAGATTGCTATTATCGTGAGTATTTTATATTTAACGAATAATGGTTTACAGGAATCACGAAATTTAGCTTTGCACATATATCTCAGCACTCTTTTTTGAATTAAGAACAAGAATACTGTTCAGGCAGTTATCCTTACATGCACCCCAGAATGGGATGTCGTATCTGAGATGAGATTCAATTAGGGAATAGTAAACGACTCTAGCCGCACTTGATCCCAACTCATTTGCGACAATCTTGACAGCAAAACACCCAGAAGATATTTTTTTCCTCAAGGCCAGAATGTGCTCCTCGAATCTCAACCTGGTATCAATATACAACCCTACGAATTTTGTGTTGAATTTATTTTCAATAATATTTGACCCAAGGGGTATGTCCTAAAGTGAACATCGGAAGGTTACTAAGTTGGTTTTTGATATATTGAAGACAAGTCGATTGGAGTCACACCAAAGTTTGATACTGCTGACATCATTATATATCGTCTCTTTGAGTTCACTGCTGTTCTTGGCATGCCAAAATATTGAGGTGTCATCAGCGAATAGTGTAAACTTTCTAAATACGTTGATATTCGACAAATCATTAATATACAACAAAAACAGAACTTGGCCCAGCACTGATCCCTGAGGCACTCCACATTTTATAGCAGATCTGGATGACCTTGACAAGGTTTCTACTATAATAACTCAAAAACGGTGGCTTTCACGAAAAAAGACGTTCTATACAAAGTTAAAGAATACAAAATTTTCCTACATTTTTTGTAGCACAATATGTTAGGAGTTACAGCTCCGTGAAGTTGTGATCAAAAAAGTAAATTTTGTCCTCTTCAAGTTTGTCGTGAAAGCCACCGTTTTTGAGTTATTACCAAAAAACTAAATTTTTGTACCTAAAATCCAAGATAGCGGCTCGAGCGCATGCGCCTCGAGGTAGAAAACTTAGATTTTCCATAAGGGCCTCAAGCCTAACAATATACTGAAAAATCGCACCACCCCACCTATTGCATTCAAAAAACCCCCACGTACTGGACTATTTGCATTTTCATTCAGATAGTTGAAATGAAAAGGAGCAATTTTTTGTAATATCTAACAGAAAACAATTACTTTCCTGGCAAAAGCCACGCTGGACATTGAACTACTTCTGATAGATATTGTGAAAAGAACTGAAAATCTGAAAATGAAAATTTGCATTTTCATGCAGATAGTTGATATTACTTGAATGTCTAGTTTCCATTGAGAATGTTCCCCTTTACAACATGGTTCAATTAATTTTATACTGCTATATAGCTTGACGAATATAAGACGACGGCAGAAGAGCATGTATCTGCTTTCAATATTGATTCGTTCACATTCAAACTCATCGTTACAATATTGTGAATTCCGCTAGTCGAAAAAAATATGTCCGCCAACGATAATTCTACATAATTTCGTAATCCAACGAAACATCTGGTTTCACAGACGATTCATTATTATAATTCGTGTTGTATTGTACTTCGAAATATAACAAAATAACAATGTTTTTAACACATTATCCATATCACGTATCAGTCACTTGAAAGGCGGCGTTTTCATGGCTACAAAATCTGATTAAAACTCAAAAGACACCATCAACATGCCATGAATTTGAAATGTTATAATTGCTTCTTGGAAAGTTTCTGGTTGTGCTTCCAAATAAATTATGTTTTATAAATTGTCAACAGTTCACACATTGAATAATGGAAACACTTCATGTGTATGAGTAGATTCATTATTCATTTCGAGTGATATTCCCAGTTCATGAAGTAGTGACAGGCTGATATGATTTGTATGATAAGATTTTTATCAGATTGAACTAGTGATAGTGAAATAAAATGACCTCAATAATTTGTACCTCACTGGTGAATAATAGTTCAGAAGTGAATTTTATGATGGAATAAAAGTGTGAAGAACAGATTCAATAGTTGATACATCCTCAGATGTTAGAAATTGTAAACTTTACTGATTTTATTTACAACCATATATGTAATGCTGTCATTACTAACGTCATTGAAGATTGGGAACTGTCACATTACACACCTCTAATTCCCGACCTCACTTCCCGCCCTCACTTCCCGCCCTCATTTTCCGCCCTCATCTTTTCTAGATGAATATTTTTTATATTTAAAAAAATAACACATTTTTTTGACAAATTTTATAATACTTATTCAATGGCAAACAATAAAAAACAACAATGAACTAAAATACAACAAACTACTTATTGATATTAATCTTTAAATTTGAATTATTGTAGGCGTTTATTGAAATATTTAGGCCTCCTCCAACAGTTGTCTCTTTGGGCGACAAATTAATTTCATGTTGCATGACTGACGTTTGTAAACTACTTGCAATAGCTACAGAAGACATGGCACATTGGGACAGCATAGTGGCAGTTTTCGTTTTATTCTGTATTGAGCCATCCACATAACCTTCTGCCACAGTACTAGATTTCCATCCTCCCAGCCTTTTTAATTGGAGTACACTTGCACTACTGTTGGCAAGTAACGTAGCGGCTGTTCTTCTGAGTGCGTGTCCTGTGAAGCCTTTCCAGTTCTCTGAATTAAAAAAAGTAGCAATTTTTTGGGGAAAATTAGCTATTGTATTGTGTCCAATTGGTTGATTTCTTGCTATTCCTCCTCTGAACTGAACAAAAAATCTATCGGTTTCTATATTATTTCTCAAATTTATGTAGTCTCCAATGATCTTCACCCATACTGGATCAGTAATGAGAAATGATCTATTTGTATGTGTTTTAGAATCTGGAATCTCAACCAAAATTTTTTCTTCAAAAAAAGCCACATCCAACATTTTCATTTTCACTAATTCGTCCGTCCGACAAGCTCCAGATACGCCTATTATTAATGCTACCTAAAACAATAAGAAAAAATAATACCATAATACCAGTATACTTGTATTAGCTCAAACACGTTTGTTTTTTTATATATTTATTTAAAGAATCACACATAACTTACCTTTATCGGTAGAAGATTATTAGGAGCTTTATTTGAAAAATCCTCTATATTCTTCTTCGAAAATACGTTCGACTTCTTAGGCCTAAAGCCCACATTTATCATACTGTACATTGCCCACAAAGTAGACGGCTTCTTTTGTCTGGTATGTTTTCCAAAATATGCCAGGAGTACACTTTCGGAACTGATATTTCAACCTTTTTTTCTTCGCACCACTTCCTATATAATGGACCTTTCCACGACATATGAGAGAACAGTGTAATCAGAAAGTGTATACGCTAATATCACTCGGGAATTTTTATTTATTTTTTCTGACCGCTAGTTTCTCTATAATCAGAAGAAAAGTGATTTCGTGACGTCACGTTCATCAAAACTAGACTTGGCAACGTAGTAAAAGTTGTGCACATTGGAATCTCAAATTCTCATTTGAATATAAATGTGTCGTATGACAGTTGTCATTTGATACCAGATGGGTTCGTTCGTCTGTTTCACGGAGCATCAATAAGAATCGTTTGTCTCTGTTTAACTCGTTTGCCTACTTTAATATTTAATACAAATAGAGCAGTTCCATCAAGTATGTATGCTGCAAACGAACAGGCCCTACTTGATTTATTTTTTTAGGTTAATGCGGTTTTCAAAGTTATGAAATGTTTTTGTTGTTTGTGCTCTAAATTTTTTCCTAATTCCTTTATCTGTATCCCTGCAATAACTGTGAACATGTCGAAAAGGTGCTTCGTACCTGGTTCTCTGAACACCAGTGAATATTCTAATAAACAATTTTTTATACTCCTAAATACCTATGAATCGCATTGTAAAATATGGTTCGAAGCAATGAAATAGAAAGAGTCAATCAGCTCATAATCTACCCTCGGTAAATTATCCGAACTTCCCTTCACGAAGCATTTCCATATTATTTAATACACAAATAAAATCATACCAGATCGGTCATAACACCTCGCTACAGTATTAATGAATGTCGAATGTCAAAAAAACAAACATTAACCTCAAATCACAAGGTCACTTTTGTTGCATAAGAACTGTCATAATGATTTGCGGTGTTGTCAGTGCTCGTTCTTCATCGAAAGGATGGTCCGTTCAGGACATTTTAAAGTTACAAATACAATAAAAAGTAGCTAATATGTGGATTATTTTCTATGAGTTGATCAAGTGACGAAGTTTCAATTATTTCTCAATACCAAGCTAGAATCTATATTTTTGAGTAAAACGGTATTGAATGTTTCGGAACATGGATTATGGTGGGGGTTGTATTCGATGAACGTGACGTCAGCGGCACACTTTCAAATGAGATATTCTTTCAAAATGAAAAAATAATAGTGGAACTCTTTGTTAAATGGACGTTTCAGACTAGAATCTATCGGGTTTTGCAATTCATTTTTCATAAATGTAAAGGTCCATTCAATGGCTTTTAGACACCGATGTTTACTTTTTTCTGGCACCATGCCCTGGAGTGTCGTACTTCTGGTGGGGTACAATCCATAAATTCTTCGTCGGAAGACATGTTTTTCAATTTATTATTCGCGAATTTAATATCCGACTTTATCTGACATTTATTGACTTTAGCTGACATTTGTTGACTTTATCTGACATTTATTTATATTGGTGACAATTGTATACCCAGTAGTCACGGTAACAATATATCTATTTGATTATTTTGAGAAAACCGCGTTCTTAGTAATTTGTAGTTAAATGTAATATTTTAGGTATGTTCAGAACGAAACTGAGATTTACTAATTTTGATAGAAATATGATGGTTGTAAATAAAATAGTATACAAACATCGGTAGGAAGTTCCATTCCTGTCTCGAGATCATAGCTAACCTGGACGCTTTGCGTCTCGGTTAACTAACTATAATCTCACGACAGGAATGAATCTCTTCCCACCTCGGTGTGTAATATACTATTTTAATTGGAATGCGTCTACAGACTCGGAGATATAACGATTTTGAAAGATTGTTAAATTCAACTTACTTTCCAATATTTCTCTACCTTTTTTCCTCTTCTTCGTCGTTCTTTGTTTAAAAAAAAGGTTGCATTTTTAAGAAAAAACCAAGCTTAGGAATCTTTCGCTCAACTCAAAATGTAGTGTTTTTAAGATTCTCTAGTCTGTACTTCAAGCGCGGATCCAGGGGGGGTCATGACCCCCCGCTGGGCCCAGGTCAACCGGTGATTTTTCATTTCTTTCTATAAAAGTCCTGATCAATTCAACAAAAAAATGTAGTAAAAATAAATTATCTTATACAAACTCGCGCACCACTCATTCGTTTCATTTCACTTGGCAGTTGTGGTTTTGTTGTTACGATTCTAGATTTACAATACATTCGTCATTCATCTAATCTAAAGTTATCCAGCAAAGGTTGGAAACTGAATTATTTAGAATACTTGGAAATTCATAAACATTGCGGATGTTAATTATTGATCAGGTAGACTACTTAGTATATTCACCGTTTTTAATGTAGTGAATAAGAAAAGCCTGGTATGAAACGCATGTGTTTTGGTATATTCAGATATCAGTTTGGAATATAGTTTAATAATATCCATATCCGGTTTCATTGAGTAGAGTACTACAATCGATCTCAATAGATTTGAAAAGGGCTACGGACGCCATGTGCGACACACTCACTGTCCTACGACAAAAAAGGGCACAAGTGGTTACTGTTTTCCGACAGCTTTTCGAGGAGGGAATAGAAGTGGCCGAGCAGTTGGTTGTAGAACTAAAATGCTCTAGAATAGTGGAAAGACAAACACATAGAGCGAATAACCAACCTGCTCAAACTGCAGAAGAATATTTCCGCAGAGCAATTTACATCCCTCTTTAGACTCTGTGATAAATGACCTACAAGATCGGCTGTCTACAGACGTTCTGAATTTATTTCAGCTAGGTGTTTTTCTTCCGAAACTCAGTGATACTGGTGATGATCTCGAGTCTGTAAAGCAACTGGCTTGTAGCTATATACTGTTGATAGACTACACTCTACCCCAAGCTGTTGAAAACTTGGCTTCGAGCGTTGATGAGTGAAGAAGACCGCCTCACAGGACTAGCACTCCTCCACGTCCATGAAAACGTAACAATTGACGTAGAAGTCATTGACCGTTTCGCTAGGGAAAAGCGAAAAATTGACTTCGTTATTTGAAAAAAAAAGTCTTCTGCATACATCCGACATAAGGTCCCAAAAACAAAGTTAAGGTTATTTAATGGGCTAGTGTAATATTCAATTTTATTTATTAGTTTTTTTTGTTCTTTTCAGCATAAATAAAAATCGAAAAGCACTCTGATATTTTCTCACTATGTATGATATATGAAAAATATAAGGTATCATAAGTTACTCTTTGTTGATTTTAAAGCCCGTGACCCCCTCCCCCCTTACGCGAGGGCTGGATCTGCCCTTGCTGTACTTCAGATAGAGCACTTTAAAAATACACTGTCAAATATAGTGGATTTAAAGAATGCAAAGAATACAAAACAATAAAAAACTTGATATTTGGATCAATAAAAAACGAAAAGAGATAAATCTGTGGAGAATCAAGGAATTACTTGGTGCTGATCTAAAAGATAGTGATTTTGGTGGGAAAATAGAACAACTGCCCTATAAAAATTCAACTAAACTCAAATCCCAAGAAAATAGAAGTTTTTAAAAATTACACCATGTTGAATGAAAAAATGTATCCATAGCTAATCCTAACCTATAACCAAAGACAAGAATTCAAAAGAATTCAAAATAATAGAATTAAGTTTTACTCCAAACATTTTCAAACTTAAAGTTCATAATGAATTACAAAGTACTCGATACAGGGAGAAAATACTTTTAAGCATATTCTGACTCGACATTAAAACTGCTTTCACGTAACGATAACAAAATAAATCAGAAAGATGAATTTATTAGCATATATATATATATATATATAACATGAGTATGATCAGAAAAATCAGTTTGAATCAGTCAGAGAGGTCTATAGGGTGAAATATAAATAGAGTCATGAGTACTTCTTGGGGAGATAGACCAGTGGCCGAAAAGTCATCCTCTGAGAGATGTCCTCTGGCAAGCTGAGCGTTTATATTTATAGTAAAGACGTTTTATATTGATTTCTTTGCTATTAGTTTGTTTGCCCATTTTTTTAATAGGGACTTATGTGCACAAGGATATAATTGATTAATATATACCGTTTAGTTGTGGATAATTTCGTTATTTCTTTCATTTGGTAGTGGGTGTCCTGATTATTATTTCATCCTCCTGACTATGTATCAAGCGAAGGGCTCATAGCTTCCGTATTCAGCCTTGTTCGCGACAATAACGAATATAGTATAGGTATATTAGGAGATGTTGAGCTAAAACCTCAAATTAAATTGAGCCCTTTTGAATTTTTAGATTCTAGGAGGTTTTGGGGTACCGAATAAGTCTAGCAACTCTTCATAAAAGTACGGGCACGGATTTTCGAAATTTTGGGACTTGAAACTCAAAAATATTTTGAATCGCGAATAACTCGAAGACTATGAGGAATTTGAAAAAAATAGCCAAAACAAAAAATGTAAAGCACAAAATTCTCTACAAAAAAGTATCCAAAGTATTTTTTCCTAACCTCAAAATTTTCACCTTAAAAAGGGTTTAAATACTCAATAATAGTTTGAATCGCGAATAACTCGAAAACTACGAGGAATTCGAAAAAAAGATTTGAAGCACAAAATGTAGAGCACAAAATTCTCTACAAATGAGTCCCTAAAAATTTTTCCTAACCTCAAAATTTTCATCGTAGAATGGGTTCATGTACTCAAAAACACTTTGAATTGCGGATAACTCGAAAACTATGAGGATTTGAACACAAAATGCCGGCACAAAAAATTTAGAGCTCAAAATTCAGTACAAGAGAGGTTTCTCTTTGTCCTAACCTAGGAAAATATTTTGATTCAATTAGATTTATGATCCACAATTTTTGCACTGGCCCCAGTGAACAATCCAATTTTTTATGAGAAAAACACCGTGAAGACTACAGAAAGCAGTACGCACTTGACAAATGTTTACTACACAAAACACGTCGTCTGCACCACAGATCGTATAATTATATCTTATGATATAATTATAAGTTCTGTGGTCTGCACACGTGCGTGGTTATCGGTGATAATGGCTGTGGTTGCCGAATTCTTCGCGGGAAATAGACGAAAAGAAAGCTTTCGTATTCTTAAACCAAGTAATTGAATACAATGTAACGACCCGCAATCGATTCTTTGTAACGTGTTTTCACAAATACAACATGAATTTTTCGAAGAAACTTACTCTTGGATAATTAAGGAAATATTTACGGAAAAATGGGACATTTTGACCTTTCTATGCATTTTCAAAATCTTCATAATGAGGATACATCATACTAAGAATGTTTTTATATGAACTTGAAGAATACCCTCATCTTTGGATAAGAGAAACTATTAAAAAGTCTGTGAATATCGAAATAATAATCAATCGAGAACGAAGATCGTGTTCATGATCGCGTTTTTTGAAAGATAGTTCATTTGAAACCAAGAAGTAACTCATGTATGTTATATACATGAAAATATTGATAATAATACGAACGACAAATCTCTCGTTGGATTTGCTTGTTTATATTGCGAGTGATGGAATATATTCATTGAAACTTCAAGTGCTTGTGTGGCCAATATACCTCTTCATCTCGCAAGATTTTCGAAAATTTCCTAAGTCGAAAATTTCCTAAGTCGAAAATTATGCTACCTCACCGGAGTACAAAATAGAGAACTTACCCATCATTATGCATTTTGATTCTTTGAAAACGGAGTAGTTTTCAACGAGTGAGAGCAATTTTAATTTGCGCTTGGGATGTAAATTTGCTTGAATTCGCACTGGCGGGAATTCGCGAGCGGGTGCTCCGGCTTTCGGCTTTGAGAGAGAATTACTCAGAAAAAGTGGCTCCAACGAAAAAATGACTAGAGACCTTTTTTGTAGAAAATTTTGTGCTTTACATTTTTGTCACGTCAGTTTTTTTCGTATTCCTCATGGTATTCGAGTTATTCAAATTTCGAAAATCCGTGCCCGTACTTTTATGAAGAGTTGCTACACTTATTCGGTACCCCAAAACATCCCAGAATCTAGAAAATCAAAAGGGCCCAATTTTTTTTTGGGTCTTATCCTATTTAGCCTGTACTAATAGGAAATCTGTTGAGTTGAATAAGGTCTTTGTGTTATCTATATTTATCAAATAACGGGTGAACAAATCAACATTAATTACTGCTCAAATACGACCTATCTTGTAATAATGAAAGATGATCAGCCTGGAACGGGTATAATAATGGTATTCTTCTCCAAAATAAATTTCATGTGAGAGTTGGTCGGGTATCCGTCGCATACGTGTTTTAATGGTTTTCAGGAAATTAACCAGGGCAGCATTTGTTTTCTATTATAGTGATATACTTGCCCGTAAATTCCTAATTTACAGAATTTTGCTGAAACCTTGAAAATCTATATTCATTTGTTCATTGTTCGTTCTACTATATGTTGGACCATTACATCGGTTCATACAACCTCTCACATGTTTGAATGAGCGTCTCCTGTAGGTAGAGATGCAAAATGATAATAAACAATACCAGGTATCGGCGTAATTCGGCAGATAAAACAAGCAAAGCCTAATCTAGACCTCCTACACAGAGCAGCGACCGGAGCGGTACCCTTTTATCGCTTCAAAGCGACAGAAAAAGATTAAAAAGTTGTAGACGACGGAATGAAATAAATGAGTAATGAGTTGAATGGGTATTTTGGCTGGAGAGAAAAAAGGGCATACAGGTACCGATTGCTGTCGATGTGAATTATTCGAGTTTATAAAATCCGAGGTTTACAAAAATATCTTATTGGTATCTATTGAGATTGTTTGTCCAACTGTCTCGATAATTGATATTGAGTTCAATAACAGTTTCATCCTCAGAGAAATACAAATACAGTCTTTCCTTTATGGTGAGACATTATAAAATGTTCCACTTTTACATATTTTTCCAACAGCTTTTCTTTCTTAAAAAATTAGAATGGTACATTTTTCTGATTTTGAATGATAAAAAAGATACCACACCTGATGAAATTTTTCCATTGGTGAAAAAAACTTTCCCTAGAGCGACCTCAAGTCCTCTGAAAGATTTTCACCATATCGTTAAGTCTTGGTTTCATCCCATCCTACTGAAGAACATCAGCTCCATTCTAATCAAAGTAGGAAATCTCTTGTGAGACACTTTAAATGGTCTGGAAGTACCACCAAAACACAACAGAAAACCAACTTACCTATGGCAGGCTTCAATAAGGAACAGCCATGATTTTATTCTTTGGTATTACTGGATCAATTTGGGCCTCAAAAATTACATTTACTGAGTGCTTATGCCGTGCGCTTTATTGTCGTCTCAAATTCGTAGTCGATGAAAATTGGAAATGAACAAATTGACACATTACACCCAGTATCAATGGCGCAAAAATTTAGGCCTGAGTCTATAGATATGTTGAGGCTAGAAACACCAGCAAGGAGACAAGTGAATCCGCACAAAGCTAAAATAGTTACTATCAAAACTCAGAATGTCTCAATGAGTCCTGTTCGTTTTATGCTTTAGCCTTAGCTGTAGAAATAAATTTCAACATATCATTACTTCCTCTGAGCGCTGAAAATCTTAATGCTAATATCTAGCTGTATGTTTGCTGAAAATTCTGCTATGGATTCACTATGGAAAACATCAGCACATCGTTTTGTCTTAGATAACCAATGGATATGACGGAATTCCACCTGAAACATTGTAACCAATTCCTAAAAAATTAAAACATTCTACCTGTTTACCACAGACCTATCGTCATGCTATTTGTTATCTCAAGGTCATTGAATTTTGTGTCTAAGATCATCATCATAGGTCACGGTGATCGTGCCACTTTTTGTTATCACTTTTATTTTAATCTAGATGGCTATGGATATATTTGCATCACTGATTTCATAAAATTTTGGGGAAAATACAATTTTACTGTTTTCGGTCTAATATTTCTGGAATCTGAAATTTAATTTTGAAATTTGTATTATTAATTTTGTACAAGTGGCTTGTCTAGTTAGGAAAATATAACATTTTATAACGTTTAATTCGATACCGCACACTATTGGCTATTCAACCAAACTTCCTTGAAAAAACTTCAAAGATTTTTCTTAGAAGCATCTTTTGGGATTAAAATAATAGTTAAATGCTTTTAGAAACCCGTGACAAATATGATAAAACAAATTCAATGATTCAATACTATTAACATATCTCCTTGCCTACGTAAACAATAATTTTCTATTTACTTTTGCAAAAGCGAAGTGAGATAAAATATCGACACAAGTAATTTTTTTTCAAAACAACCTAATGATTTTGTTCGGTGTGTTGGTGTTCCGTGTGTCGTTGACAAGTTAATCGATACACACCAATTTTACTTTAATCTCACGTAACCATAGCCCTTAGAATATTTTGGTTACTGAAAGTGACAAGTAACACAAGGTTGTATTCAGAATAACATTTGGAGACAAAATAATTGAAAATATACATCTTAACCCTTTGAGAACTACTAGTTATCAGTGAAAACCACATTACTAATAGTAACCCTTTTATTTTCCTATCGATTTTACATTGTAGCCACAGTGTTTATTGTATTGTCTACACATCATTTTTACTCTTCTTGCCGATTGCAACGAGTTTTGGTAGTCTTTAGTGACATTTGTATGATGTCGAATTGATAGCATTTCGTGTCAAAAATTTGGAAATGCTCAACGTGCCAAGTTGGGTCATGCCTACATAAAGACAGGAACTGACACATTTAATCTGTCAATTGACACATTTAATCTGTCAATTGACACATTTAATCTTGTTACGGGTTACTTTGAGCTTACCAGAAAGTTACAAAGGATACGTAGTACTGATTCAGAAATTATACGAACTACTTCGAAAAGTCAGTTTATTATAATAATTTCCAGATATCAGACTGAAATATATTAATTCACCAAGAACCATAATCCAGTCGTGGAGAATTCTGAAATAAAAGGTGATTAGGTATTGAAAAGATAACCTTACGTAGAACTTACCGAAACTGCTTCATGAATAATAACAATAGTAACGTAACCTCACTTTATTTGACAGCTCAGACTACATTTGAACTAATTTTGTTCTCTGTTTGGACAGCCAGTACTCTCAACCTAGAATTTAAGGAGAGCCATTGAAAGTAACTAGAAGGGAGAGGGATATTTAAGGTAGAAAAGAGGGTATTCTCGAGGCGTTCTTTTTTTGGTGACCTAGGAAGGTTGGAAAACGTGTCTCGCGATTTTGCGGATTTTCTTGAGAAAACCTTGGTAATTGTTGAGAAATAATAGTCAAAGGAAGGTCCACTGAGTGTTCTTAAATTAAATTTCAATTAAAATCACTCATCTGAGTAGATACTCGAGGCCACCCCACATCGAGGTATGTTATGTTCATTATTATACCAGAACTCAGCTAAACTACCGTTTAAACTCAGTCATACAATAGTTCCATTTCCATTGCAGGGCCTTTTTGTTAATTGGGGTTATTCCATTTCCCATACCGAGTACAGCACAAGTTCCTCATACTCGGAAGCAGTATTTCTTCCAGCGTAGAGATTGGCTATACTCCTGGGACGCTAATGCTAGTGCGAGAGATGATAACAGAGGGACCAACCTCACTCCATCCTGTTGCTAGTGGTAGATCTATGCTGAGTAGGCCAAACCTAATTTGCTTGTAGTACGCTGCATGATTTCCACTGCTTGCCATCACGCCAGGAGCCTCTTAATCAAGTGAGCTGTATCTTTCCTTCTAATTTCAAGTTACCTCCAACGTATGGCCTGATGCCGACCTTTTAGATGCTAAAACCAAGTGAACTATAGTATTTTATTCATGAATTGCTCATAACCATTACTTACCTTTACGCTAGTTGTGCACCTTAGGTATCGATACTCAAAGGGGAATTCTTGTAGCTTTTGTAGTGCTTTACCTTAGTCCAGCCCTGCTTGGCTAGTAGATTGGGCTTGAGTAGAACGTTTAGTTATTGCTGGTTATCTAGCTGCCCACTCCGTACAACAATTAGTCAGTTGAATTATTTTGCTCTCTTGGTAAACACTTGATATATACCTTGTTTGATTTAGAAAGGAAATTATACCACCCTACAACCTGACGTTTGTACGTTGTAATTGATTTACCCACACCCTGGTCAATCCTATTAGTAGGTGAAATAGCTTTTCACCTTCAAAATAAGTAGAAGCCATAACAATCTGTCAATTGACACATTTAATCTGTCAATTGACACATTTAATCTGTCAATTGACACATTTAATCTGTCAATTGACACATTTAATCTGTCAATTGACACTTTTAATCTGTCAATTGACACATTTAATCTGTCAATTGACACATTAAATCTGTCAATTGACACATTAAATCTGTCAATTGACACATTTAATCTGTCAATTGACACATTAAATCTGTAAAAAAAAAATTGGATTTGAGGGGGTGAAATAATTTTTTTTATTTTTTTGAATAGCCTTTGTCACACCCTTGGATATTTCTAGAAAGATTTGTATTCTTCACTTTTCTTGATACGACCCCCCGTTTAGGCTGTGCGCGTGTCCGCGGATTTTCGAAAATGAAAAAAAAAATTGGAAAAGAAAATTTAAAAAAAAAACAAAAACTATGGTACTGTAGAGGACCGTCTTTGACTTTTTTTCGGTGGAAGGGGTGGGTGGGCCAAAAAAAATTGGATTCAATGGGGGGAAATAATTTTTTTTTATTTTTTTAAATAGTCGGGTGCACACCCTTGGATCATTCTAGAAAGATTTCTGGAAATCACTTTTATCGATGCAACAACAAAAACAAAAAACAAAATAAATAGCTAGGTCAGCCAGCAGTTAGCTCATGTCTATTTACTAGTCATGTTCAAACTACCCACTCCGTGGTGGTCGTGCTGGTAGAGCATTCGCCTCTCAAGCATTGGGTCTTGGGTTCGATTTCTAGCATGGTCATCGGTCTCGTGCACAGCATTACACGTTAAAAGGTGAGGGTTGCGTCTTCCCTAGCTTGCACAAGTCTCTCGAAGACTTATGGTGGTTCGGCGTACGGGTGCAACAAGTTGACGGAAGTAAAAATTTCAACAATTCTCAGCATAATGCTCCAATCACCTCATATTAAATGTGTCAATTGACAGATTGTAAAGTGTCAATTGACAGATTAAATGTGTCAATTGACAGATTAAATGTGTCAATTGACAGATTAAATGTGTCAATTGACAGATTAAATGTGTCAATTGACAGATTAAATTTGTCAATTGACAGATTAAATGTGTCAATTGACAGATTAAATGTGTCAATTGACAGATTAAATGTGTCAATTGACAGATTAAATTTGTCAATTGACAGATTAAATGTGTCAATTGACAGATTGAAAGTGTCAATTGGCAGATTAAATATGTCAATTGACAGATTAAATGTGTCAATTGACAGATTACATGTGTCAATTGATAGATTAAATGTGTCAATTGACAGATTAAATGTGTCAATTGACAGATTAAATGTGTCAATTGACAGATTAAAGGTGTCAATTGACATATTTTTTTATTTTCGCCGTGGTACTAGTACGCCGTCGTAGTATACACCTCTTTATGGCTTATTTTATTTATTTGTTTCAATTTTCCATAGTAACCATGACCATGTCAATGTCCAACAAGATACTTCCACAACATGCAACCCTCTTTTCTTTAAAGTTAAATAAAAAGGAGCAATGCAGACGGCAGATATTCGTCGGTAGGCACGATGGGTTCGTTCCTACTTTGTAACAGAATTATATCATTGAACAGTAACAGAATGGTCACAAAAATAAGAGGGGGCGCCACAGTAACATTTAATATGTTTATGTCAAAGAGTACTTGGAAAATTGAGCAACCGACTAATGACAATTACATGTTATACCCAAAACTACAGAAGACTTTACCATACGATGTTATCAAGTTGAAGAGTGTTAACCAACAAATAAATAAAACGTAAATAAACATACAAAGATTTAATATGAATTAATCTTGACTGGTCAGAGTAACAGTTTATAAAAATAAGACCGTGATTTTGATAATATTCAATATTCGATATCTGTTGCATACGAGGTTAAATTCATTACATGTAAGATTTTATTAGGAAATCAATTTTTTCAGCGCATAGTACTATGTGGTGGTTTATGTTGAAGGATATAAACTTCAACCGGAGATAATGTTGAATAATAAGAAATGATTAAAATTGAAATGGTAGGATTTCATCCTGTATAAAAAAATTGTAAGTGAAACCTGTTCCTCTGGTGACACCAACGTGAAGATTTTGGACTAGATCCTAGGCCAACCAGGACTGAAGTGATGATGGAAAGGAGTCTACAAGGACTTTCAACGAAGAAGGCTTCATCATATCTGACATAACTGTTCTAAACAGTCGCTAGCATGAAAACGATGAAAAGAAAAGTTAGAAAACTCACCTTTCGTGAAGGGTTTTATCTTGTAGAAAAAAGGTGTTGGCGTGGTACAATGTTTTTAAACGCCAAATTGTCGATATTGTTCAAGATAGGCATCTATCAAAAGCCAGTATTTTGGAGTTGATGGTGAGATGAATAGACCGGAATATCAACAAAGGATCACTTAAAAAATTCAGGAGTCGTCAGCCGAACAAAACCAGGAACCCCTGTATGGATAGACACCGGTAGCTTTCACCAATTCTACCATCAAACTCCTCGTCTCTCAGTCGGAAACGAAATCCACCTTGAAGATTTTTTCATCCAGGAAGTTAGGGTACCAACATTCAGATATTTCAATATTTGCATGTTCCATACATAACCGACCAATCTGACCAGCTAAAAAATAATGATGTGTTTGGTTGTCTCTGATTAGACACCCCAAAAGCTAGGTTGGCTACACTGATAGTTCAAAATATGAAACAGTTGAAGTATCATCGGACAGCTGACAAATAAAAATAAAAGTAAACACGAAAGCAATCAAAACAATTGGTTTACAATTAAACCCTAAAAATTAAAACAGACAATAATTCGAAGACACTCCTTATGAACCTTTTCAATAACCAGAACTCAGACATACATATGAAGCACTTACGAAAATTCGTTTAAAGACAACATTGGATGCCAAACTAAGTAGGATATATTTTCTTTCGAAGTCAATTTTTATTCCCCCTTAAATATTTTTAGATCGACACTTGCAAAGCGTAAAACAGATCACACTTTTCTAGTAAGCAGAAATACAAGCTCTACTCTGAAAACCATACAAGACCACAACGTATGCAGTTTCAATGAGAACAAGTCGAAAATAGAAAAGTTATGATTTATTCTGATGGTGCTTCCAGAACTTAATCATTCTCCTTGTAGTGACAACTTGTAAAATGTGAATTGATCATTCAATGTGGTTTTTGAATAGAAATTAGCATGGGAATGTTGATAAGGTTTATATGAATGACGTTATACAACCAACTATAAACATATATGTATGTTAAGGCTCATTGAAAGTAGGTCACCACAGGGTGAAGTCTACATTGCTCTAAAGCTCTAAACATCAACAAAATGAAGTAGCGAAAATTTGCATGCGACAAACAATTACTATATTATTATATTTCATGAAATACATACTGTTGCGAGGTTTGGTATGCTTGTTCATACCGTTTTCTATTAATTTAATTTTACACAAGCCCGCTATACCGTGTGTTTTGATGCGATATTACTGAAAGTATTCTTCCAATTCATACTGAAAGAACTCATTGCTTCATTGCGACACTCGGAGTATCGCCTAACCAGTACGGAATATACCATACATTAATTTGTTTTCTTCCCAACCGCTGATACCACATGCATACGTTTGCGTGCATAATGAGTCAGTCGCCTTGGTTTGTTAATGATAGCTCAGCTCTGTGCAACTGTTAAAATACAACTCCTTTCATTGTCTCTCGCATTTGCCTGCACAAAACCCGTACTAATGACATTATTTAAATGGCACTAATATGAGAAAAGTCATGTGTTCCGACTTGTTGCAGACCTACCACGATAATTATGTTGTTAATGTATGAATTCTTAATAATGGATCGGTGTCGCAAGGTTCTAAGTGACGCACTCGTTCAATTATAGCTCCCCGTTAGAGAACTCGTTACTGCACTTTGTGATCACGTTATATAATGAGGATGTCAATATTGTTCCATTTTCTATCATTTGTTCGTTAATTTCGAAAAACTTGTTTTTTCTTAAAAATAAAACTTCTTGAGAAAGTTTCAGCTGATTTCATCACTTTGGTGAAGTAAGAAGGTCACCTGGGTATTTTTAGTTATTTCAACAAATTTTTTCAGATAGGCAAATTCAGTATGTTATTAGATACTGATAAAATTGATTTTTTTTCAAGACTTCTCGGGGCAAATTGATTCATTTGCCCTCATACACTTGAATAGATTTCCTCGATTTTCCATCTTCGGAAAAACAATAGGAACACAATGATATGCTTGAAACCCTTTAAAAACCAGTCCAAGCAAGACTGTTTGCCGATGACCCTATTAATTTCATAAAGGGTAGAAATGTTCAAAGCATGGCATACCTC
This sequence comes from Chrysolina oricalcia, assembly GCA_944452925.2. Classification (NCBI taxonomy): domain Eukaryota; kingdom Metazoa; phylum Arthropoda; class Insecta; order Coleoptera; family Chrysomelidae; genus Chrysolina; species Chrysolina oricalcia. The sequence goes on along the minus strand of OX101812.2, from coordinate 53,741,122 downwards.
TTACAACAGAAACTAGCGAAACTTGATTCCTGGTCCTCGAGAAGCGGATTTAAATTGTCCTCAGAAAAAACCAAATGCATTGTTCTCACTAAGCGACCAACGCTACTTCAGGACCTACCAATCTTAACACTTAAAGACCAAATATTGTCGTCCTACACTACAGAAATAAAATACTTAGGATTATTATTCGACTAATCTCTCACCTGGAATTCACATATTCGAAACCTATCTCTAACGTGCCAAAATAGACTGAATCTTCTTAGATGTCTCGCGAACAAACAATGGGGTGCAGATGCCAAAACGCTAATGACATTATACAGGACATTAATCCGCTCGAAGTTAAACTACGGCTGCATATCCTATTCATCAGCTTCCACCTTTACTCTGAAAGTCTTGGACACAATCGACAACAACGCACTCCGCATTATCTCGTGTGCCTACAGAACAACTCCTATTGATAGTCTGCTCTGCGAACTTGATGAACTTTCTTTGAAGCTGAGAAGACAAGAACTGAGTTTATCATATGCAGCAAAACATCAAGATTATGACACTCGTCAAATCAGGTACTTTCCAATAAGTCAACATGCAAAACTACACCTTCCTTTCTACGAAAGAAATAAACGTTCTCCCATTCTCATCCAACTCCAAGAAAAGCCCCCGTCCCAATCCTCTAATGCTCACACAACTCCACCTTGGCTCATTTTCCCACCATCATTAAATATTCAATTACTCTCCCTAAACAAAAATGGAACAAATACGCAACTTATCCAAGCAACTTACCAATTCATAATATCACAGTATCCCTCACATCAACAAATCTTCACCGACGCATCCGAAACTAACAGTGGCGTGGCTTGCACATTCGTCACAACCGAAACGACGAAGGAATACAGATTACCCGATACCGCTACCATCCTCACTAGAGAACTCTATGCAATCTACAAGGCTCTCTGTCACATAACAGCAACATCAAGAAGGAACTTTCTGATCATAACCGACTCTCTCAACTCTCTACACCTTATTTCAAAAACATATACCCACCATCTCTTGGGAAAATTGATAAAAGAAGAATTGAAGCTACTCAGTACCAACTATTCAGTAACTTTTTTATGGGTTCCCTCTCATACTGGTATAAGCGGAAATGATCTAGTCGACAAACACGCCCGCGAGGCCGTAAACAATCCAACACTCATTTCCTGTATGAGAACACTAGCAGCAGATTTGAAGCCCTACTTCCATTCTAAAATAGTCATATGGAACCATCATTGGCAAACGAAAGTCTCTAAACTAAAAGAGATCAAACCAACTTTCCAACCATGGTCGGACACATCAACCAACCGCTTCCATCAAGTAGTCATCACTCGACTTCGACTCGGTCACACGCGCCTAACACACGAACACCTGATAAAGGATCCTCAACCGCAATGTTTTGCATGTGAAGTGCCAGTAACCATAAAACATATTTTATTGGTGTGTCCTCTTTTCGAAGTAGAAAGACTAAATACCAAGTGATCTTAGCAAAATCTTCAACAACTGCACCACAAACAATATCATTTCATTCCGCCGAGAATCAAATATCCTGTTCAAATTAAAAATAATGTAATAAATGTACTTATTGTTGAAATTTGGCTGCTAATAGCCGATTGATTGGCTGATGCGAATAGCCTAATAAAAAAATATAGGAAGACAGGTAACACACATACATAGGAATGGGTGCATTGGTTGAAAACTTTTGAAAATGTTATTTTTATGTACTGCGTACATCACTGCATTTTCGAGCTAATAGCCGAGTGTAATTCATATGGAAGTGCTATCGAAACTCATTAGAAGATTTATGATAATAATTGAGGTAAACAAGAGCTTTTCTCATTTCTGAGAATTCTAACTCAGTAATAGCAGCCACACCGAAGTTTTTGTGAACAAGATACTGATACTTTTATTGAACTCAGAGACATATCTCAATGAAAATTCCATGTAATACTTCCAATGTATCGACAAATCTCTATGGCATCAACTGCTTTGCTATCAACTATCAAATGGAGTGGAGTTTCGTTGATTTAGAAATGCATGGACATTTTTATCCTGAAATGAAACTATCTGTCATATCCAATCTGTGCCGATATGATGATTGGAGATGATATTCTCAGTCTCAATCACAGACCGGAAGCCAGTTCATTTCATTTCCAATACTTTTCATAAAATTAAAATTAGATCAGAATTAGCATGATGATTTTAAAAATATGAACAGAATGTTTATAAAATCAGACGTGCAATCGTCTGCAACTGCAAGACAAACTTCAGTCGCTATTTTTCATCGTTCATCGTTCATCTGTTGAAAAGGAAAATAATCTCAATTGAAAATTGAAGCAAATTTGACTCCTCTGGAAATGGAAAGAACCTACGATAAAAATAAAATAACTTTTTTGAAATATCTAATAGAAAACAACTACTTCCCCGGTTAAAGCCACGCTGGACATTGAACTATATCTGACAGAAAGTGTGAAAAGTACTTAACGTGGAAGAAAAAAATCTGAAAGTGACAATTTGCATTTTCATTGAGATAGTTGATTATTTCTCAAATATCCAGTTTCAATTGAAAACATCCAATAGAAGCCACACAGCACAAATTGGGATGAAAGCAGGAAAACTGAAATGGATGAAAGAAATACGAAAACAATAATACAGCAAGAGCAATACAGCCAATATAAACCTCAAGGTTACTATAGGTTACTGAATTACTTCATAGATTGCATTGCTTAGAATTTGATATTCTAATGTGAGAGAACGGGCTAGTCAGACAGAACATTCATTGAAAATCATCAAATGAGAAAATTGAATTCATTGGTAGATAGGAACCAACACTAATTACGAAAAATAAATTTACTAATCAAGTTTTTGTAAGAGGTTTGTGAATTTATCGAGAACTCATTTCACAGACACTAAAAATGCATTGATATGAAAAGTCCTCAAATATAATATTAGGGTAGAAAAACGCACTAGCAACTTTGAAATTCTGGGGAAACAGAGTGGGACTTTGAATAATTTAAATAATAAACACTTACAGCCGTATGCATAGTCAATTCCAGCGACTCGCCAGAGTTTCGCCGCTCGCTACACAAGAACTATAATGCACAGTCGAGCTCCAAAAAAGTGGTACATCGCCAGCGTTTCGCCAAAATGTAACTTATCGCGTAGTTATCACTTTTTTGGAGCTCGACTGCGCATTATAATCCTTGTGTAGCGAATGGCGAAACTCTGGCGAGTCGCTGGCGATTGACTATGCATACGGCTCTAAGCGTCACATTTCAAAAAATCAGAATTTTTCAGACAGTAGTTCTAAGGATGAAATAAACCTTGGAAAATCTATACAAAGTAAAATTAGTGATAGTAATGTTACATTTACTTCAGCAGATCAAGGTAACATGATTATTGTTATTTAGACCCAGATACTCCCATCGTTCTTTTAAAAGAATTGCAAAAGATTTCTATAAAAGTCATGTTTTAGCTTGTTCTGATAGATGGCACCATATCTCATTGTTCAATACCAATAGTTGTAAACAGAATATATGTCGGTACTTCGAAATCTCACGATTTATAATCAAAAAAGTGCGAATTCTGCAAATAATTTTCTTGTGACCTAACATGGCTAATGGGAGGTGAGTAAATTTGCTGTTAAAATAAAATGTTATGCAAACAGGGCTGTTATAACTGTGAAGTGGTATACAAAAGCGTTGTTCATTCAGAATTTGAATTATACAAATCAATTTGAAAGGAACTACACTAAGAAACCATGTATGTTCTTTCAAAAGAACAGTGGGAAAATCAATAACCATTATTCAATTTTTCAGTTATTGGAAGAGACCCCTGAAACTTCATTAGTTATTAGAAGAAATCGAAATGGATGACTGGATGATATCGATACAGATGAGGATTCAGGGGAGGAAGATAATGTGAATTTGAACAGTCTACCCAGGGGTCAACTACTAACTGAAATAGAAATTGTTGGTGCTGGGTCAGAATCCGAACCCACAGATAGTGAAGACGATTTGCCGTTATCAATTATAAAGAGAAAGAGGATTCACGAGTGGTGCAAGCAAGATTTGAATCGTCAAATAATTCTCTGGAAATGTGCACATGGACTGAAACAACTGTATACCCCTTTGGAAGCATTCTCTTCATTTGTTAATGACGATGTATTCAATTTGTTCATACTGTAAACGAATATGTATGCACAATGGCATAATCGAAATGGGGATATTACAAGAGATGAAATGTGATATTTCTTTGGAGTTCTTCTACTCATTAGATATACATGTCACCCCAGGCGCTCGATGCAAAGATAGTTTCTGAAGCAATTTCTAGAAATCGCTTCGACTTCATAATGGAGAATATTCATTGCTGCGATAACAATATTTTGGTTCAGATTAATAAATTCACGAAACTGAGACCTCTACTTGATGTTTTGAATGAAACGTTTATTGAAATGGCTCCCATGGAGGAAGCACACAGTTCTGAGGAATTTATGATGATTTAGGTTCAGGGATAACATTGCTTAGATATGGCGAAACAGAATGCGTGGCAACTGTATAGGCAAGGCGGCGGACCTAAAACCACCTGTCTTTCAGACGATCTGTCGCTCTATCCATATCAGAAACTGTCAAAAAAATATCTAGAAGAGGACCAAGTCGTCCATCTGCAAACTAACATGAACATTCGAAATAAGAAAAGCTTGATCACTCGGTTGTCTATAAGGAAAAACAGACCCGATGTGGCGTATGCCACAAAATTTGTGAATTTATTTGTAAAAATTGATCTATTGCATTGCACCCCAAACACTGTTTTCTTAGCTATCATACTGTGTGAGTTGAAAATTTAATTACATTGTTTTCTGGGTATATGTTCATTGTTTTCACCAACAAGTATCTCATTATCCCACCGTTCTTTTAAAAAAACACCATTTTCCAAAGAAACTAAGAATAAAAAAAAAATTTAAGAATGTTATTATGTGGCTTCAGTGAGTCACAAGAATATTGACGAATTATTGTTTTCGTGATTTACTGTTAATGAAAAACGAGAGAAGTTAAGATGCCGTCCTGTACGATGGTATGCAGAAGATATGTCAGACCCGAGCGTAACCGCACTTTCAGTGTCACTAACCGTGCACATAGAGGCGAAATAAACCACAACATTCGTGCCTAATTATACATAGATCATTAGTGAATCTCTTTTTCCTTCAGCGAAACATATCAAATAAACGACTAATGATACGAGCACACACTAGATATCTTTTCATTTATTGCTATTAATAAATAATTTTACACATGCTCCGCCTAACTAAATGTGTTGACAGGCATCACGTTATATTCATCGTGAAGTGCTATTCATCAAAGAAATAAAAATTTTGGCAACGTTCGCCGTCGGGCGTTTAATCTGTGGAGAAGAGGAACGACAGAAACTAAACTTTTTTTATGGCTGGTCCGGAGAGAGTTCGGACGATAAAAACGAAATTAGCAGTTTTCAGGAAGTGGGTTTATGGTTATGTTATTTCGGATGCTATCTTAAGGAAATGCACACATTAACTTTTGGGGTCTATTGAGTAAATGAGAGGAGAAACTCAAGCAGGAATAGTACTGATGTCATACATGAATAGCAATAGGCGAGAACACAATTACTGAAAAAAATACCACGACCTTCAGAATGATGAATAAAGTCACGAACCTTTTATATGTTGAATTAATGCATGGGGATCTCGGAAACGGTAAGAGCTACAGAGAGGGTTAAATCGTTGTTCAAATAGAAGTGAGATAGACAATGACTGTGGAAAAGGTATTTGATCCAAACGCGAGTGTCATCTAGCTTGATTAGTTACAAACATGCATATTTGACGTCATTTTAATGCAGGTTTCTTCAAAAAATCCTGATTTTAATGCTGTCCCATTGTTTCAATCAAGTTACGACATGACTTGGATGCCAGATCACTGTCGCCATCTACATGTTGCATCCATTTGAATCCAATATAAATCCCTTAAGGTTGGCTAACTATCTTATTTCTATATAGGGTAAACCAGTGAAATACGCCCCACATTTTGAAAAAAAAATATTTTTACAAAAATACAAACTTATCTTTTATTTCAGTTCCATAAACATATCAACTAAACGGTATATTTCATTATGCTGAACACATTTTGACAAAACAGTAACATAGTTTTTAGAAAAAGTTATATTAAAAAAATAATGCGATGGGGCGTTTTCCCCCTTATAGTCGTTAAATACGCCCCACTTAAAAAATTATACCTTTTTAAGTGTTTTATTGGCACCACCACTGCATGTGGTTAAGTGACTTTCGCAAGTCTCGTGTAGCCAACCACTACACTTAGGACATTGAATCCAGTCAACTTTAGACTTTGTAGTAAGATAGTATTCGCTACATTCGACACAAAAGTTTTCAGTATCATCCGACATCTCGTCAGAAGAGCTTAGAATGGGTTCACTTTCGGAGCTTGAAGAACTTGAAATACGTGATTTAGATTTTTTAGATTTGACACTGCCTTTATCATTGGAAATTTTCGCATTTTTCTTAATTTCTTTTTTCTCGGCGATGGCTTTCTTATCGTCTAAAAAAACTTGCTTTGGCACGATTTTCAGGAGACGTTAGCTCTAAAGCATGTTGTTTTCTTTTACCAATTTGGTGAGGAATCAAGGGAATGGGATTATCTTCTCTCAAAAATTTGGAAGGAGTTTCTTCTACATCTGAATTCTCTGAATGTATGGAGGGGGTGGAAGAAGGCTCTCTGTTCTTATGTAGGGTTTTTTTATGTCCCGAAACACCAGAAGTTGAAGGTTCAGCTGGATCTGATCCTCTAGTAGATGTAGGAAGATTGTCTGAAGTGGACGGAGTAGCTTGATGTGAGTTACTGGCTGACAAACTTGCATCAGAAATAGAAAAGAAGTGTTCGGGAATTGCTTCTGGATTATATGGATGAATACAACAAGCTCTAAAACCAGCTGTACCATTGGCTACAGTAGCTGCCTTACGTCGTATGACTAGGAAGACAAAGTAAAACTACTCCATTTTCAGCAGCTAAATTCAGTAGATCGATTGCATTACAATGGGACGCATGTCCGTCCAATATCAAAAGGGCTTTCCCAGGTCGCTTTTTCGGAAGGAAAAATTCCTGGAACCATTTTAAAAAGAGTTCCGAGTTAATATATGATGTTTTAGGATTCATTAGAACACCGGCTCCTGGAGGTAGTCCATCAAAAAACTCATCCTTTTTGTTTTTCCCCTTAAATATCAGAACAGGTGGCAAAAAAATATCCTTCTGCACTACAGCATGAAACTAAAGAGACATTTTCCCCTCTTTCTGCTGTTGTCAATGAATAAACATCTTTTGCGCCTATTATGGCCAGTACTTTTCCTGGCTTATTGTTGATTTGAATGCCCGTCTCGTCAACATTAAATATATTGCCAGGTTTATCAAGTAGTTGGTTTTCTGTAAGAATTTTGAGCAACAAAGTAAAGAAATTATTAACATCTGTCCTGTTCATTCCTTTTGCCCTCGCAAGTGATAGTCCCTCCGATTTTCTAATGCTTAGATCCTTGTTGCGGCGCAAAAACCCATGAAACCATTCATCACCGGCTGATTTTGCTTCTCTAGAAAATCGATGATTCAAGCCAAGCTTCTCAGCAAATGAAAAAGCCATTTTTTTACACTACTAGAGTCTGGCGCAAAACCGACTTTTTCGAGAGCTTTTATGTGCATATTAAGCCTCCGTTCATGTTCTATTCCTAATTCTGGGCACCGACCTAACTGTACTTTTGAGCTTCTAGATAGCAAATGACGTCTCAAGGTTCGAGATGCAACCCCATATATAATAATGGATATAACTTTTCCCATAGCCTCTGCCAAAGAATCTTCACTAAATGAAGCCCGTGTAGTCTTGCGGACATATTTCTTCCCCATATTCTGAAAATAGAAATGTTATTTATCATTTAGGAATCATTAAAAGTTATAATAGTTGATGGGGCGTTTTATACCGTTACTACTGGGGCGTTTTTCACAATAACTGGTGAAAAACGCCCCACCTACCTAATAGGTCAAGGCAAGGCGCAAACTTAACGAACAAATGGGAATTTATAGGTTATAAAACGAATTTACTTATGGTTTCAACAAAATTACAAAAAACTTGAGAAACAAATTGAAATTTGCAAAATAATTACTTACCGTATAATTTTAGGAGCTGGACTGGGACCTTGAACGACTGAAATGTGAATATTTTCGAGTGAAAAAGTGCCGAAATGGCCGAATTTTCTGGCGCACCACGATAAAAAAAGTAAACAACAGAAGTGACTGGTGGCTACTGTACCGGCTGCCGGATAGTATTTATGTTACTCGGACTGGGGCGGATTTCCCAGTGAGGCGTATTTCACTGGTTTACCCTAAACAATGGTTAAATGGAGGCAAAGTTGCGTATTATGGAGCTCATTGCTATGATGTTGTAAAATCTGAATTAGCCCTCTCACTTTCAAAGATATATAGGAAAAAAACGAAAAATTTGATTTTTTTCACTTAAATCTGCTTTAATACAATAGATTTCCAGAAACAGTTTGCACTTTGTCATTGCAACTTTCAATGGGCTTTGAAAATATTTAAACGAAAGTGTTCTACAGGGTGTTGTTTTCTTTAGGCCACCCCTAACCATGACATTTCAAATACGGACCTGGATTTCTTATCACTTTCTTTAGGCTGCAATGGTCATATTTTATCATGATTGTGAATACCACTTGAAATTTTCAGTCATTAATGAGAATTGGATGTTTTGAGAATTGAGATGTGTTTCAGGCCATCTCTTGTTGAAATATTATATTGTATTCAGTGCATGAGTAAGACGTCTCCGTTATTATGTATTACATGGCCAGGTTAACATTGATTCATCATCAACTTTGCTATTTAATGCTGAAGTGCTTTTTGCATGATATTTCATGGATTACTGTATCAATAATACACAAAAAACAATGAGTTAATAAAATGTTTTATCAACAAGAACAATTATCACAAACCACATACATTCATTTTTCCATTCATAAAAGATGTTCAAGCTGGCGACCCTCTTCTTCAATGCATAAACGAATTCTTCTTTTAATTCTTCCCTTCTAGTTATTCTGGAAAATTCGTGAATCACAGGTTTCTCTAAATTGTCGATGTCGTGATAATCATTTTGATGAACGCAATCTTTAAGAGACCCCAGAGAAAGAAGTCAAGTGGAGTAAGATCCGGCGACCTTGCAGGCCACTGGACCACTCCTTGATTTCCTATCCATTTGTTAGAAAAATGTCTATACAGAAAATCACATATGATTGCTCTGTTATGAAGTGGTGCCCCATCATGGTGAAACTACATAATTTGGACCTGCTCTAATGGAATATTCTCCAAATATTCCATAAACTTGGTTTCCAAAAATTTGAGGTGACGTTCGCCATTCAAATTATAATTATAGATGAAAGAGCCTAATAACTGATTGCGATACATGCCTGCCCAAACATTGAAACTAAATTGATCTTGAGATCGAACCTCCCTGAAGGCTCTTGGATTTTCGTGGCTCCAAATATGAGAATTGTTTTTGTTGAAAATTCCGCAATATGTGCAGTTGCTTTCATCCGTCCAAATGATATTATTCAAAAAATCTGGATCGTCTTCGATGCTGTTTGATAACCACCGACACCATACCAACCGTCGATCCGAAAACACTTCAATTTACCTTTGAATACGCTCATTACTGCAGACAAAAGAATTTCTAGTTCTGAAGCGATTTGCCGCGTTGATTTGGAAGGATTATCTATGATCTGAAAAAGTATTCAAAAATTTTCTCAGAACAATGAAAAGAAAAATTGTATAATACCTGTTCCAGATCATTTTCTTTCATTTGGTTGGAAATTCTACTCCCGTATTTTCTTCTGGGTTTCCCGAAACTGCCAAACCAACATAGATTTTTATCTAATTTTCAGAACATGCTTCTGCACGGCTGCTGTTTTTCCGGATATAATTCGAAGTACTGAATTTTTGCTAAATTGCAATTTCTATTTGATTTGCAATAAACCATGATCATATCACGTTTCTCAAAACTTGTGAACGGCAGTTTCAGTCGGAAACAGAAAGGATAATTGATGAATTTATGATGTCAAATAAACAATCGTCATGGCCCAGTAGGCAATGACGATTGAAATCATCAGGTCGGTGCAAGTAATCGAAGTATCGATATGGATTTCCAAGAGAACCAAGAATTGTATATTTCAATTTTAGCTCAAACTAACGAGCATTCGGTTTTGATCATCTGGCAAAATAAAAAAAGAGATTTGTACATTTTTACAAATTTCTGTAATAAAAGGAAAATATTGAACGTAGAATGATACACATATTCAGATGTAACTAGTCCAAACACTTGAGAGTAATTTTTTATTTGAATGAATAATCCACTCAATACAATGAATCGATATCATTTGAATAAGAGATATCTCGAAACACATGAATGTTCAAATCATCCAATTTTCAGTGGTGATGACCAGATACCATCGAAACGACTGAAATTTTCAAGTGGTATTCACAATCATTATAATATGACCATTGAAGCCTAAGAAAAGGAAAAAATCCAGGTCCACATTTAAAATTTCATTTTTTAAATATCTTTGAAACTTATTTATTAAACAGGAAACAATGCATGAAAATTGGAGAAAATAAAAGCGACTTCCGAGATGTAGTTTATGGGGTACCACAGGGAACCATCCTTGGTCCAATTCTATGCAACATCTACTTAAATAACCTGTTTTCAATCTCGACAACTGGACAAATATTCACCTATGCAGACGACACAGCTATTTTTTACAAAGATGTAACATGGACTACATTAAAAAGCAAAGTGGAAGCAGACCTAGAAAATATTGCAAACTGGTTTTCTCAAAAACTCCTTACAATAAATTTCAATAAAACACATTACTTACCAATTTTTAACACTACACGATGCTCCCCACCTTTCACTTCTGTGAGTATAAACAACCTTTTCACTATCTCGCCCGTGGAACAAATAAAATATCTAGGCATAATTATCGATAATCAACTCAAATGGGAATTTCACATAAATTATGTCATAAAAAACTTCAATTCTTGATGCATCGGATCAAGGTTTTGAGGGAAATATTAATCAAAACACTCAAAACATTATACTTCTCTCTTTTACAGACACATATAAGCTACGGAATATTGGCATGGGGATCGGCTGGAAAGACTGCTATGAATAAACTGATCGTGACACAAAAAAGACTACTCAAAATAATATTTAGAAAAAAAAAAGGAATTATTCATCAAACGTCCTTTATGAGGAAGCACAAGTTTTGGGCTCAGTACAGCTCTTTTTTTCAAACTGTAACTTACGAACACACAAAATTAAAAATAAACTTCTAAAAATAGAACATGAATATAACACTCGATCCAAACAAAACAACTACAAAACAGCTACAACTATTTCAGTTTTAAATTTTTCAATTCAACTAAAAAATTCGAAGAGTCAAAATGAATTCAGGAAAAGATCGAATAATTATATCAATGTATTGCCTCGTTTAGAAGTACATAAATTAGTGTACGGTTAGTACTACTATAAGTACTGACCCGGTAATCTATTATGTCCAGTGTGCACAGCTCTCGTGAATAATTTTTAAGAATATGTATGTATTAGTGTGTATGTGTATATTTTTTGTACAAATAATCCATTTTACATTTTAATCAGTAGTTGTCATATTTTAACTAGAGTGTCTGTTATTGTTTCTCATATTATCATTGTTATTATTAGTATTATATGTTTATTGTTATTTTTATTATCGTTACTTTTAGATATACCTACATTTGTTGTCGTCCGGATTTTATCAAATCTATTTTATTCAATTTTATTCTAATTATTTATATTTTATATTTTTATTATTAATAACTGATTTTTTTAATCACATATAAACTGGCAACAGTTTACGTGACTTTCTCCTGTTTATTAACCTGATTACCTTTCTCTGTTTTTATTGTATTTTATATGTATGATCATGAGTTTATAAACATTATTATTATATTATTATTATAGTTAGAACACTTTCGTTTACATATTTTTACAGCCCATGGAAAGTTGCAATGACAAAGTGTGAATAGTTTCTGGAAATCTATTGTATTAATGCAGATATGAGTGAAAAACAAAAATCAAATTTTTCGTTTTTTCCTGTATATCTCTGAAAGTGAGAGGGCTGCTCAGATTTTTCAACATCATATTAATGAGCTCCATAATACGCAACGTAGCCTCCATTCAACCCTCTTCAAGCTCTTACCGTCATGATGATCTACTCGAATTTCACTGACTCAGTATATTCTTTAAGATTTTCATTCAATGCAGCAGTTTTCTTCTTTTTCATCGCTGGAACTTGAGATTTTTCGAGAATTGTCAGAAATGCTTGGACTCTTGATTATATTTTCGGTTCCTTTCAAAATTCTCCAACTCATATAACAAAAAAATTTTGTGTAACTGCATGGAGTGAGACTACGAGGATAAATTATATTTTCTTTCATATCGACATTACATTTTGCTCACCTTGCCAGAAATGTTAAAGAGCTGTAAATGAGTATAAAAATCAATGGATATCAGAAATTTCTACTTCCATTTGTAGTGGAATAAAATGCTGTTAAGCAGTTATAGACTAACACATTCATTAAGATGTTACAGGTGGTTTCGAATGTTTTTATTATATCTTTTAACTCAACTCTAATTTTATGAACTTGTTAGTATTGTATCTTCTCTGTATTGTATCTTTTGAGTGTAATATTTTACTGTATAGGAACAGTATGTCTGTAATTAGTCTCAAGCTTTTTGAATTGTCAGAATAAATAAATTTTTGGAATTCTACATCTAAATCTACAATTTTTGACCCCAATGAATTATTTAATACATTCTTCGAATAGTTCTGGTCGATCTTTTTCTTCATATATTTTACTGTTACTGTATAGTGTATGACAAACAGTCTAAATAGTCATTCTATAAAATATTGGTTTTCATATCTATTCAATAATAGTCGTTAATTATCTTTTTGTTGCTTTGAAATGCCTGTTTTTTTGCATGATTCGTTCGTTTCAAATCCGAATTTTGTTGGGAATGTCTTACGTTTATTTAATGCCACGTCTTTTTTTTCATTTTATTGTGAAGTAACAACATCCTCGAGGAGAGAAACTTTTTCGCCATGTATTCATGGCCACTCTATTGTGACGTTTCATATTGTGAAGCATTTTCCAAAATAAATTATTACTATACTTCAAAATGTACCCTTGTTCAATTACTTAAGGTGTTTACCTGCATCAGCGAACGAAATTCTCAAATAAATAGCCAAGTATCTGAATTAGCTTGGAAAGAAACCACACACAGGTTATTTTTAATTAGAAAGAGCACTTTTGCCACACGCTATTGGACCTAATCAATTCCCAGAAGTAATCTCTTTGGCATGGAATATTGAGCCCTCAAAATTGGAAATTCACTCAATAAGCTTACTTACGTAATAATCAGTGATTCATTCTTGTTATGATGATTTAATGGGTTTACTGTAAATGAAGTACAGCCCGGTGAAAAATAATAAAAATAATAAATCGCCTCTATTCATTACAAGATGTACATGGAATGGTGAAGTTTCAGCTCCATGCTAGCTCAATGCTGTTTATCAACTTTAACCCAAAAATAGTATATTGTGTATCTAGTAGTAAAAGCAATACATTCCCGGACGACAATGTAAATTGTTGGCCGAGGCGTTAAGCCGAGGCCAACAACCATTGAAGTCTGGGAAAGTGCTTTTACTACGAGGTACACATACTATTTTTTCTGAAATCGCAATCAGCATTATCAAAAACTAAGGAATTCTACATATTGTTTGCGTGAATTCAATAACTGTCTAAAATGTAAACAAGCCGGCAAAAAAATTTCCGTATCGTTTTCGATACGGGAATAGTAATTTACGTAACAAGTCCGGAAAATACTGTTTTTTTGGACGAGTAGACCAAATTCTAGGACGAGCGTTAGCGAGCCCCGAAGTCTACGAGTCCAAAAAAACTGTTTTCGGACGTGTTGCGTACACTATTTTTTCGGAAATCATGTAGAATAACAAATCAATGAGACGCATTTAGTCTACGAGACGAAGAGAGGTCGACTTTCACCCATCTGTTAACCGGATGAAACGATTCCAAATTTGAATATTTCGAACATTTCAGTTCTTATTTGTAGTATATATTGAAATTCGAACAGAAGATAGGTACCAACAGAAACATTCTAATTCTTATTTATATTAATATTTGTATTAAAATTTGAGCACTTCCCGGCCTAGTCCGGGAAGTACGTACTTTCCGGACTAGGCCGGGAAGTGCTACTTTCCCAAAGAAAAAGTGTCCGGGAAGTGAACACTTTCCGGATGGTTGCCGAAAAAATACTTTCCCGTACCGTTTAGGTCCGAAAACGGTCCGGGAAAGTTCGTTGCTTAGCAACGGACTAAAATACTAGATTAGCGTATTTTGAGGTCTGAAGTTGCTCCGAGAAAGTGGGCATTCTTGAACGATTTCAGAAAAAACAGTTTGAAAAGTACGTACTTCCTGGACTAGGCCGGGAAGTGCTACTTTCCCAAAGAAAAAGTGTCCGGGAAGTGAACACTTCCCGGATGGTTGCCGAAAAAATACTTTCCCGTACCGTTTAGGTCCGAAAACGGTCCGGGAAAGTTCGTTGCTTAGCAACGGACTAAAATACTAGATTAGCGTATTTTGAGGCCTGAAGTTGCTCCGAGAAAGTGGGCATTCTTGAACGATTTCAGAAAAAAAAGTTTGAGGAACAAAAATCAGTAATGGAAAATCTGAAAACAATATCAAAGATTAGTTGAAGTGAACTAAAGGATGAAATATCCAGAGAAAACAAAATGGTCAATTTTATGATGAAACTTATGATAAGTTCTTAAAGTATAATGTAGCGCAGATCAGAAATATGTTTAATCAAAGGATGGAAGGTAAGGTATGTGTCAACCTAGATTTGAAGTTCAGAATTTTATAATCTCTGAATTCCGATGGCAACATGTTACAGTGTTTAGCTGTGAAATAAATGAAACTGTGTTGGTATGTAGATAAGGTGTGCCTGGGGATTTTCATGAGATCTGTTGTTCTAGAATTTATATTATTTTCTTTCAAGAATTTGAATTTGTTGAAATTTATAGTTTTATGAGGTAAATGATACTTTTATGAGCTAAAGTATGTGCATGTAGAGTGAAAGAAGCATTTATATCCAGCCATCCTATTTAAGAAATTTTATTTAATATTCGGTTATATTTACGCAAGCCTGTACAGATTCGAGCACATGAATTTTGTGTAATTTGTAATTTGCGTTTACTTTGTTGGGTCAGGGCAATGCCGTAAACGGATTCACAGTAGGATATTTTAGAGAAAATCAAACTTGCCCACAGATTGATTTTGATGTGCTGCGGTATGGTATGCCTTTTTCGGTACATTTGTTTCATCGTGGCATAGGATTATTTGCAGAGGGTTTGCACGTGTTTGCCAAACCTCAATTCAGAGTCGAACCAAAGTCCGAGATTTTTACAGTACTGGTGTACTGTTTATTTGTATATCCATTGCTTGTTCAACTAAATGCCGTTTAATGGAGTTACCAAAGAATGTTATTGACGACTTGACAGGATTCAGCTTCAAGTTATGACAATCAGAAATGTCAAAAAGTTTATTGAGGTCATCGTTGATCTTCAGAGTAGTTTCATTCAGTTTATTATAATGGAATTCAAGGACTAATTGGGTGTCATCGGCATAGTTGAACATTCCACAATGACTCGTAAATTATTTGAAGTCCGAGATATAGAAAGAAAACAGAAGCGGGCCTAAAATAGAACCTTGAGGAGCTCCATAAAATAACACATTGTGTGATTTGCAATTAATTCAACTACAAACATCTGTATCAAATCCAAAAAAAAATAGTTTTTTGCAGAGAAGGTCGTGACTTATGGTGTCAAATGCCTTGCTTAAATCAAGAAGAGTTAGACAACCCATGTATCCCCTATGCTAGGAGTGCAGAATGCTATCTGTGGCATTTGCAAGTGTGGCAGTAGTGCTGAATTATTAGTGAAATCCGGACTTGGTAAATCTGGTAAGATTTTATTCAGGAAAATATATTCAGTCATTTGATTTTTCAGTGGTAATATCTCGACAAAGTGCTGAATTTTCGAAAAATACTTTCACCTTGCTGTGGAACATAATAATAATTATTATTGTACTTTATTTTCTCAAAGACATGCATAAACAGGTGTAGATTCAGCAATGCCCTATTTCTCAACACATTGAGGGCATATGGTGACTCTTCACGTATGCCGATCGGTTTCCGTCTGATCTTTATTCAATGAAATATCGTATGGTATGCTTGGCATACGCTAAATTCATTACTAAAATACGTGATTTCTTTATGCAATCTACAATAATCAACTAGTTTCTGACAAATTCTATACGTATTTATGCATGTATTCAAGATAAAAAAGTATTATTGTTATTATATTATGTATTCTATGAATTATCGAATTTAGTCCATACTTTTGTCACGTATTGTTCAATATATTTTTAAATTTTTAGCAAATGTCATATGCAAAATATCTGCGATGATGATCATTTTTTTTCCAGAACTGCTTGAATTTTTTTTAATAAGCCATTTTTTACTGAAAGAGTATATCAAAAGATGTACATGTTTCACATTTGATTGTATAATGGAATTTGATTTTGGTAGATGTAGAAAGAAAAACCACATTAAGGCAATACATCCAAAAGAAACAGAGTTATCAATTCCTGGCTTAAGCGAGCCAGAGAACGCTGTCAACAATCCAGCTCAAAAAAAAACTTAATAATAAATTTGAAAATAATACCTATTGGCATATACCCAGCAATAAATGTATTATAATATGTACTTTCATTTTGTGAAAAGATAAATGATGTGCAGATAACAATATTTTGAATCAATCAATGAAAATATCTTTTATTGTCTGAAGATTTACATCTTATTGTCAAAGTCTTGTGAAAATATAAATAAAATAAAATAAAGTATATATAAAAGCACATTTTACATAACAATTAATGTAAGTATAGTTAAACTATAGTTAAAGAATGTTCCCAATACGTCCATTTCAGGTTCTAAATAGGTCCTATTCTGGACCTATGATGAACGTCCATTAGTAAGGTAAAAGTACCAGTAATCGTCAGCTTAAGGAAAACTCCCACTTGATATTATTTATTCAACATGAACATTATCTTTCAAAACTCTGAAAATTGAAACTTAATTAAGCTGAAGCGTCTATTCCATGATCAAATAAAAAATATTGTTGTAACATGTTGCAAAGCTGAAATAATAAATAGAATAATAAAATACCACCATTTGTACCAGTGTCCGTCACCTTAGAATTGTACCTAGATCAGTAATCGTCATAGAAGTGTTTGAATGTCCGTCAGCGTCAATAGTTGCACTTACATGATGAACTTAGTCATTAAGAAAAGTGCTCGTAAAGGAAATTTAAAACATTTTATTCAGCTGATTCACAAGATGAACAATAAAATTTTTTAGCACCTTTAGATACGTTTGCACATACTTCATGTACCCAGCATTTACAGTTTAGACATTGTATCATATCTTTTTCGAATTCTTCTTCACAAATTTTGCAATACCATCTATCTGTGGATTCTACTGCAACATTTTCTTTTCCCCTGCATTGCTTCTTTTTTCCTTTACCGCAAATCTTGATTTCCTTTTATTTGTTTGCAATTTCTGCTCTCTTTCTTTTATTCTCTTCTCTTTTTTTTTAATTTGTCAACTTTCTCTTTTTCTTTTTTCGAAAAATAGGTTTGCCATTCAAAAGAAGTTGCAACAGCAGGAACCTTTTCTTTTGATTTGCTAGTTTTTGCATTGGAATCCGTGGTAGGTGTAGACGGCTAGAATAAAGATTTTTGAAAGGCGAAGAAAAGTCCTTTATTATTTTAGGTTCCAATAACATAGCTTCTGATGGTGACTGATGTGTTTGTGTGTTTTTCAATTCTTCTGTATTATTGCATTCCAATGTGGATGAATCATTATGTCTTAAATTTGATGATATTTCACATTCCTCATCCCCAACTACATCTCCAACGTTTTCTACGGGTTAGAAATTTGTTTCCGTATTCAAGGGCCTTCCTGACATTGTATCATCCTTGAACTCCTTCAAACTATCACTGCAAGCATTATGATTGTTATGTTTCTCTCCCCCAACTTCAATTGTCTCAGGTGAAAATTCATTTGTTCTATCCCTTCCTTCTACAGATATTTTGACTAGTTCACCTGTGTTTGTCACCTCATATACATTATCACTTTTTTCATCATTATTTAGCATATTGTTATTTAGCCATCCTAAATTTTCGTTAAGACTATCTTTGCTAGTTGTGCCAATAACGTGGTCAATATTTAATATACAAAAATTATTTTCTATATTACCATTCATTATTGGAAAATCATTCACGTCGTTATTGTTGACACCAGGATTAGCTGAACAGTCTTGTTTATTATGGTCGTCGATTTCAGGCGAGTCTTCAGTTGACTTGTCATCAGCGATTATTTTGTTCAACTTGTGCCAAAAATCGAATAATGAAGTATCTTCTAATGGACCAGTCCAAGCATCACCGGAATATTTGAATTGGGCCAGTTTTTCTGACGGAATATTATCCTCAAAAAATATCAGATGTACCAGAATCTTTGGGTTAGAAGGACAAGCTGGACGAGTCGCATTTTCCAAATTCTGATCTCGTGGCAACTGTGCGTAATCTAAGGCATTAGCATCAAAAGGACAGACTTCATTCAGAATTGGGCAAAAATTATCTCTTTTAAGAGGCAAACCGGTATTGCTTATTCTAAATGCATGAACCGCCTTTCTCCAAGCCACTTTCAATGGATAGAAAACCGCAACATCCATGGGTTGTAATATTTGGGTAGCGTTAGGGTAAAGTGCAATAAGTTCTATTGCATTTTTTCTACAGAACTCGGTCAGTGCCATGGTTAAATGTGAGCTGTGACCATCGCAAAATACAATGTCTTAGCTTGTACAAGCCATGGATAAAATACATTGGCAAAATACTCGAAAAAAGTTTCACCTGTCATCCACCAATTGTCTGACCTACCAATAGCCCAACTCAGGAACAGATTGTGATAACTTCTGAGGAATTCTTTTCAAATTAACAACTACCATTGGAGCAGCAATATAACCAGCAGCATTTCCCATTAGAAGGGTAGTGATACATTCTTTCTCGTCAGAATTTATTACGGTATGGACTGTTTTCTGACCCTTTTTTGCTAACACTCTATTATCCGTCGGGCTCAAGAAAAATGCCGTTTCATTACAGTTAAAAATTCTGCGGGGATCGTTGAAAGCATTGAGTAAGTTATTCTCATCGATATATATTTTAACTTCTGCAAACCAGTTCCTCAAATTTTTTTCAGAAACTGCGGCCCGTCTTGCAGTCAAATTTTGAGCACTTCTTTCGGTTATCAGATGATGACGTTTCAAGAATGCTTCATACCAATGACGACCAGGTCTACCATTTGGAAACGCATCTCGCTTTCCTAACTGTTTCATTAACAATTGAACGCTATCAAGAAGTTGCTCTTTTCTTATTGGAAAACGCAAGGACGCTAAATGAAGAATCCATCTTTCCAATAACATTTCCTGTTCATTTGATAAAATAGAAGGTGGTCCCATCTTTCTTCCGATAGGCGTTTTTCCTTTAACTTTATCCGATAATGTCATTCTTGGCACTTTAAAAGATTTTGCACCCCCATTGATCGACATTCCGTTCTCTATAGCCAAAATTGCTTTCTGCATGTCATCTTCAGAATATTTGAAACATTTTCTCTCCCTTTTCATCCTTAGTTTGCTGAAAAATTGGTATTCGTCAGTTGCTCTACTCAACACACCCTTCGCAAGACACTATGACGAATACTGCTCCGCGTAAAATTTAAAATTCGATAATAAGGGATCTTGTAGTTGTTTACTCATTGTATTTTTGACAGGAGAGATTACACGATTCTCAACTCAAATGCATTTGTCCCAGTAATCGTCATAGGTCACGATTACTAAGACATGGCGATGTTTTAAGGTACCAGTATTCGTCATAGTCGAATTATAAAGTTTTTCGACGTTTAACCTAAAATTGTCACGAGAAATGCCCTTTTCAATCAATCATTAATACAATGAATCCAAAACATCTCAATTACTTGGTTTCTGCGAAGTATAGTGTAAGTCCCAAAATATCACTCACCTTAACGAAATGATTAAGAAATCACAAGAACTTGTTATTTCCGCTGCAACCGCTTTTTCACAGCTCAATTGACAACAGTGCTGCAACTATAACGCCAACTAATTTGATTTAGTTCCAATCCTCTGATGCAGATCTCGATTCCTAATCAATGATTGACAAGCTAGATGTCACCACATGCCTAATAATTGGCAGAATTGGCCAAATATGACGAAAGCTAGGTCATTGACGGATACTGGTACTTTAACCTTAACAATGGACGTCCCCAGGACGTGTTTAAGATGTCGTATGGAAATAGAAACCCGCAAGATGTTCTGAATGTCCAGAGAAGACATTTTTAAAACGTATATAAGGCATTTTGTGCTGACTGGGAAGTGTGGTTGTCATACGAGTTCATTGGTCCAACTATTGAGTTGAATTGAAAAGGACATATTTCTATTTACCATTTTACTTCTGCTTAGAAATAATCTCTGAAGTCGGCATGCATCTATATATAAATCCAAACCGGTACGGCTCATATCGCGGTAGATGACGATACCTACTTTCAATTTGGATGAGCATCGTAATGATTCAATAGGAATTTATGGCGTTTCGGCATTAGTTGTAAGAATCGACGGTGGAATGCAGAAGTAATGCTCGGGTGCGAAGCTTTCCTAAGATCTCAGCCGACTTCGATTGTCGGTGCCTCGTCGGCCAATTAGATAATATGATCGATGTATCGCTGATGATCACGCGATCGACCAGTATTCGGTTGATCGGGTTGGGACGTAGGCGTACAGGATGTTTCGTTATCCTATGAAGTATTGTAAAAAGGTAGAATAATTTATTTGACTACGTTACATAATATAATATGTTTGTATCAAGTCATATTTGGTTTACGACTGAAAAACACATAAAAATGTAGAAAATGTAAACAGCAAAAAAATTAAAGTGGAGCATGGATAATTTGCTGACCAGAAAATAATTTTCCCGAACATAACCTTAGGGAGTAAATATTCGGACTCAACTCTAAAACTGAATCGTATATGAGGTGTTCGTGCCACCATTGAAGAAATGCAAATCAACCCCTTCATAAGGGTGATTTATATTTGGGATTTTTCGAAAAATTTGCTGACTGAAGGTTTCCAGAGGAAATATTTCATTGAAACAGTAGACTAGAATTGCCCAAAATATATACTTTGTGCCACCACAGAACAAATTTGAATATACACCCCCATATGTAAAGAGATTTCATTCCATCTCAGCTCATTTGTCTTCCTTCAATTACTTCTTATGTATTTTCTATGTGTTGAATTGTATGTTTATTTTGTTTCATATTTATTGACCACTATGTTGATGGTATACCTACTAGGCATGTGTTTTTTATCAAATCCTGTTGACTTTAAAACTTCAGTTATCTTCATTATATTATTTTTTATAAATTGTCCTGCACTTTTATGTGAAAAAAGCTGTGAGTTGAATTGTACGTGTTTTGTAATTTACATTTTCGCATTTGGTGACCGCTTTGTTGCTTTGTTGCTTGAATACTGGACATGTGTTCTTTATCAAATCCAGTAATCTTAGTTTGAACCTAAACAATTTTTTTATTTTACTCAGTATTTAACGATACTAATTTTAAACATAGGCTACACTCACACCACAGACAGTCTTTGACTTTGTGGTTTTCTGTTTATTTGTGGAAAAATTGTTATCGCCGTCATCTAAATGAAATTGTATTTACACATTTTTTTATACCATTAAACTATTATTATTATATTATGTGGGTAAGTTGTACTTGCAATTTTCTGAAAAACTTTTGCTGATCGGAGGTTTTAGAAAATGATTGATCATACATACTTTTTGTGCCACCATGGAAAAAATTCGAATCAACTGCCTATTATGGTTAGTTTGCACCTGCGATTAAAAAAACAACTAAGCTGACTTTTACGGATTTTTCCGATATAATTTTCTATTATACACCGATTGACATTTTTTTTCTACTCGTTCCATATCTAGCCTTCAGAGGAGCAGCGGAATAACATTTTTTCGAAATTAAATTTCTGAACGATGAATATTTTTCCATAATTTTCCACGTTCGAAACAGAATTTTTTTCCAAATTCTTACGCAAACTCTATTCAGCGTTCAGGGAGGCAGGGGAGATTTCTTAACGGTAAAATAATTTTCAATTTATTTATGTATTTTTCTGATTTTATTCTATCGAGTTTTTGCAATTTTTTCGAGAATGAGGTACCTTTTTAAAAGCTTTTATTTAAATTGTTCTGTGTCTGTGACGTTAGATGGGTACAAATCTTGCAAGCTGAATGGAACCACTTCCTCTTATCTTATGGAATTGAAATTTTACATGTTGGTTCAGTTCACAATACATTTATTCATTTATTTATTTACAAATGGGAATACAAACGGGACTAACCCAAAACAGTATTCACAGATAGGTGATTTCTCAATATACAGAATCTGCATATAATTCTAAAGGAAAATTACCAGAAATTACAAAATTGGTAATAGATACAGAAAAAAATAAATAAAAAAGAATAAGAGTAATGAATTGAGTGCATATAGTAATGAGTGAATGAAAACTAACATGAAAGCGTACTTATTCAATTGAAGTCCGTGAAGCAAGAAAGTATTTTTTCAAAATATAGTAAAATTTTGACAATGAGTAAGAGAAAATAATTTGTTTGCGATTGTTCGTAACGGAAAAGATGCTTATGCCTAGAAGTATATGTAGGAGCATTAAGATAAATGTTACTGAGGATGGCGAATCAACTAAATTGTTAATGATTTTGATGAGGAAATTCAAGTATGAAATTTATCTTCTGTTCGCCAGTGTTAATATGTTCAGCTCATTCCGAACATAGATACGGTTGTTGGGGTTGGATGGAAAATATCTTCTGTTGACATAATCTTAAGAATATATTCTGAACACGTTCAAGTTTTTTTATGTGTGGTTCCATATTACGGAACCATAACTTAAAACACTATTGACGTGTGATATATAGAGAGTACGGAGAGTCTGTGTGTTTTTAAATTCACGACAAGTTCTCATAAGGAAACCTAACATTTTGTGAGCCTTTTTAGAAATGTAAAATAAATGCTTATCGAAAAGCATTTTAGAGTCGAATATTTCTCCTAGGTCCTTTATTTTGGGACGGTTTTCCAGGGTCGATAAGACATTTGATAGGATATGTGATTTAGAATACTTTATCGGAGTCCAAATGAAATATGGTAATACTTATCAAAGTTCAGGTATGGACTATTTTCATCGCAGTAGACATGGAAGTTATTGATTATTGCATGAGTAAGATGTCGTCAGCATCAGAAATTGATTGGTATATTTTTAGATCGTCCGCATACATTAAAAAGTTGACGAATCAGAAGCATTGAGAGATACCATTAATATAAATATAAAAAAGGAGTGGGCCCAGATGAGATCCTTGAGGAACCCCAGAGGTGATTTGGCAATATTCAGACTTGTTGTTACCGTTTGTTACCGCTTGACAACGATCGGTTACATAAGATTCGAACCAATTTATTAGATTGCCATTTACCCCGGCTCCAGCAAGCTTCCGTAGCAAAACTGAGTTATCCATTTTGTCAAATGCTTTTCTGAAGTCGGTGTAAATAGCTTCAACTTGGTACTTGTCATTGAGGCTATGCAGGATATTGTTAAAATATACTCAGTATATGTGAATAAATTGGAGTCTACTAATCGTTTCTTCATGAAACCATGTTGTTCAATATTAATTATGTTAAGGTCGAAGAATAGGTTATCGAAAATAATGGACTCGAAAGTTTTTGATATGATGAAAAATTTTGAAATTGGTATATAGTTTCTGACGAGTTGTTTATTACCAGATTTTAAAATTAAATACTTACGGAAATACACCCTCTTCAAGGGATTTATTGAAGATTATATGAAGTGGTATTGCAATATATTCAGCACAGTACTTGAGGAGTGTTGTAGGTAGCTCGTCTGGTCCCACACCTTTGACTGAAAGATTTTAAAGTTTTAGAAGAATGTATTGTACAGAAATGTTATAAGAAGAAATGTTGTTATGTGATTCTTGCTGTGTTACATTATGAACTGGAATATTTCTTCTTGGATTAGAAACCGAGAGAAAAAATTCAGAAAATATTTTGCAGATTTCATTAGAGTTTGTAATTATTCTATCGTTAACTTTCAACGTGTTAACTGAAGCTGTACTGTTTATCTTTTATTTTACAAATTGCCATAGATGTCTTGGGTTTGAGTTGACGCTGGTTTCACAATGATTGATATAGTTTATGTAATCCTCTTCAATTAAAAATTTTGAACGACCACGCAGTAATTTTAATGTTAAATAGTCAATTTGATTATTATGCTTTTTCCATAATCCATGATTTTTTTTCTCTAATGACTTTAATGGTACTGTATGCATACCAAGGAGGATATCTCTTGACAAATTTTCGTTTTCTCGGAACCACAGACTCAATTATTGAATATATAGTATTATAAAACTTGCCGGTACATTCTTCAGTATTCAAGTTGTGAAACATGTTATTCCAATTCATTTCAGCTAATTTAGACTTCAATAACTCATAGTCAGCTTTAAAAAATTCAAAAGAGTTATGTTTGCTGTTATTAACAGTGAAAAACGATTTATGGATGTTAACAGAGAATTCTAAAGTATTTATCTTCTGGAACTGACGGTGAAGTGCTCAAATGTCGAAGAAAACGCCCCCCCCCCCACCCTCCGAATGCTAGATAGAGAACGCGTAGGGTTTCTAAAGTTTTTTTGACGGATTTGGACGTCAAAAATTAAATCAGAAAAAAAGTAGATCGAAAAAATCTGTTAAAATAGTGGAAATTATCTGACCATCGAATAATACGATTTCAAAAAAAATTACCCCTCTTCCCCCATCGAAAGCTAAACGAGAACGCGTAGAAATTCGGAAAAATTTCCAACTGTAAATTAATCGGCAAGCCATGTTACAATGACGCATTAATTGAAATGAACAGACTAAGAAACATCCACAGTAATAATAATAATAATAATTTTATTGCTTCTAAAAACTGGTTTACAGCAAGAAGTAATTTAAAAAATATTATATGCAAGTTTAACTCGTCCCGTTTCCAAACGAACTATTGCATCAGGTGTACCAAAAGAATTCTTTTCAAGAAACTGAGATGTACTCTTTCTAATACTTCCAAATATCTAATGCCCCATGCCGTAAAAGAGTTGAACATAACACTCATTGCTAATGACTCGAATAATTTTATTCGTGGATACCAGGTGTCAATTTTAGTTTTAGATAAAATAGGGAGTACTGAACCAATAGCCTGTTTTCCCTTGACGATAGCAACTGATGACATTTCATTGAATAGTCCTGAAGAGGTGAAATGTTACTCCCAGATAAACATATTTATTAGTTACATCTAATGGTTGTCCGTTAAAATAGAAAACAGAATCGTCTACGTCCACCTCGAGCAAATTGCATAATTTTAGTTTTTCGTAAATTAACGGTCAAATCATTACATGCAGCATATTTCTCTAGAATCTTCAATTTTTTTACATCAATTTCTGAGTGTGCAAAAATCACCAGATCATCTGCAAATAATAATGCCAATACGTCATTTCTATCATCAATGTTCACACCCTCAGAAACATCCACAGAAAACTAAAGGAGAAATTAATAAAAAAACTGTAAAAACACTTTTTAACGAAAAGCTATCATTCAAATGCACTAAAAGGAAAGAAAATATATTTTAAAGTGAATTGAACCCATCTTTTTGTTACATTATAAAATTTCAAATAATTTAAAAGCTTGTCGGGAGAATAAATCTTGAGGTAATTTTAAATTTAATTTACCTACAATAGGAAATACATAGATAACTCTCGCGACAAACTTTTATATCATTTAAAATTTGATAATGTAACAAAATTATGGGTTTAAGTCACTTTATAATTCATTTTCTTCTCTTTGGTGCATAATTAAATAAAAGATTTTCTCTAAAAATATATCCATTTTCAAAGAATATGAGATTGACATTCATCGACTGAGCTTCAGATCATTTAAACTCATGATAAAAGGCCGTTTTACTGAAAACAGATATTGAAATATTATTCATGCTAGTAATATTTTGCACACAACTTCAATTTGTCGTAACCTTAATTTTAGATTCGTGAACTTCCGATTTTATCAATTGAATAATGTATAACAGTTTGTTCAAAATGAAAAGTCACACCAAAACATTGGAAAATGGGATATTAACGATACTCATATATTTAGTTTAAGTCAGATTAGTGTTTACTGGTATAATTATTATACAGGGCAATTCAAATTCGACCCCCACCATTGGGATCTCCTGAACTAGAGGACATTCGTCGAAGCTTGAATTGGGACAAAGTTGCGTATTCTGTTGCTCAATAAAATACTGTTTTGAAACTTGGAAAATTCCGAGTACTTTCGGAAATATCGGGAAAACACTGAAAATCGAAATTTTCGTTTTTATTTTTTTCTATCGTTATTTGACAACATAGCACAAAA
Organism: Chrysolina oricalcia; assembly: GCA_944452925.2. Lineage (NCBI taxonomy): Eukaryota > Metazoa > Arthropoda > Insecta > Coleoptera > Chrysomelidae > Chrysolina > Chrysolina oricalcia. The sequence goes on along the minus strand of OX101812.2, from coordinate 53,714,227 downwards.
CCAAAAGTACATTTTCATTGATACTTTTTTCAGCTACACGTTTTCACGTTCAGATTTACTATCCGACGTTTCGTCTTCTGGCATTCATCATCATTTTTTTTTTCTGTTATGGGTGCCATATTGTTTTTTTATGCAGAAAAATAGTGATTCTCATTCTGATTTCATTGATGTATAATTTGTTATGATTTGCACTTCTGAAACCACAGATATTAAAAAAAAAACTTCATGACTCCATCGAAAAATTTTGTTTAATAAACACTAGTTGTCAGAACTCATTAAACATCATAAGTTTGCACAAATACTTCAGTCGAAATGTCCTCATTCTCAAATGAAGAAAAACGAGATATGTTGAAACTTTATTATAAATTTGATAGGAATAGTACGAAAATAACACAAATTTAATTTGAATTATAACCGGAAAGACAACAGCCGGATAGAACATTATTCGGAATTTTGGGCAAACACTTGGCTGAGTACGGTGCGTTTCAAAAAACAAGAATGAAATCATGAGCTTGTAAAAAATGCACAAAAATTATTACAACAAGTGTTCGAAATGATGGCCTTCCTCTTGAATACATAACCGAGCTGGTCGTCTCAAATTAAGAACATCCCTAACAATATCCCTTCTTCTGATAGACCTGAATTGCGTGATGATATTGTCTCTAAGTTCATCTACTGTGTCATATTCTTGCTCTCCATAGATTCTGTTCTTTAAAGTGCCCCACAAGAAAGTATCCAAAACTGTAAGGTCAGGTGACCTTGCCGGCCACCTCACTGGTCCAGAATTTCCTAACCACCTATTAGGAAATCTTTGGTGTAAATATTCGCAAACTGCTCTTTTATTGTGTGGAGGAGCCCCGTTATGCTGAAACCAGCAGCTGTTATAATTAACAAGGGGAAACGTATCCATATATTCTTCGAATTCGTTTCTTAAGAACCGAAGATAGGTTTCCCCGTTCAAAGTATTGGAGAAGAAATTTGGTCGTCATAATTTCCAGCCCACACATTCAAACGAAACCGAACTTGTGGTCTGACTTCTCTGAAGTGTCGTGGATTATTTTCACTCCAAATGTGCTCATTATTTCTATTAAAGTACTTTCGTCGGTCCAAATAATGTTTTTCAAGAAGTTAGGGTAGGGTCTACCCTATTCGAGAGCCAGCTACAAAATTCCATCCTTCTCTCAGGATCACCTGGATGTAATTTTTGTGAAATATGTATCTTATAACATTTCAAACCACTTTTTTTGAATTCCCACCAAACGCTCGTCTGTGGCACATCCATTTCTGCCGAGACTTGAAAAAGTACCAAAAATAATTATACTTCTTCGAATATGGAATGAACATTTATTTTACCTCGGCTAATAAGTTACGTCTAATATTTTGTTCCATTCTGCTTCAATATTTCATTCTTGGTTTTTGAAAGGCACCGTACTCAGCCAAGTGTTTTGTTTTGGCTGTTGTCTTTCCGGATATAATTCAAAATAAATTTGTGCTGTTCTCGTACTATTCCTATCAAATTTATAATAAAGTTTTAACATATCTCGTTTTTTTTTCATTTGAGAACAAGGACATTTCGACTGAAGTATTTGTGCAAACTTATGATGTTTAATGAGTTCCGACAACTAGTGTTTACTTTGCCCCAATTTAAGCTTCGACGTATCTACTGTAGTTTAGGAGATCCCAATGGTGGGGGTCGAATTTGAATTGCCCTGTATATTGTATTCTTTGCGTTGCCTCATAATAGGATTGTTAAATCTTTTAGACAACCTTTTTTTGTAGAATAAAAAATAAAGAATAAAAAAATTAAAAGTTTTCTTTAGTTTATTTATTTGTATTGGTATTGTAAAAATTTGTTTTTGTACCTATTCACAGATTTACTCCGAAGGATTGTAGTCAATTCAAACATCAGTTAGAAGCTATTTTCCGAATGAAACCACAAATTTCGAACGAATGTTACAAGCATAATTTATCAGCCAAGTACCAAAACGTCAAACCGTATTATTAATAATTTCCCCAGATAATCAACCCGATCAAAGCGCATATTTTGCGGTTTCGGTAACAACTCCGCCTAGCATATGGTTGCCGTTAAAAAACTACAGGAGCTTTGTTAAAAATTGCATTTCTGTTATTTTAACGCAACGCATTATATTCAGTCAGTGTTGAATTATACAGAGAAAATTGAGGTTTACTAATTACGGTATTGAATGCTCAGTTTTGTGTGGGCTGCACGCAAGTAATATTCTCAGAAAATCGAAGAGAAATAACACAAATCGGTCGGTGCCAATTTTGACACAAGGGCTGCTGGTAGTTTAGCACATAATGAACACTAGGTATAATGAGGTATAATCTGCGGTTGTCAGTACACAATCGACGGAAATTTCAATTATCGCTTGAGAACCGCCTTTTTTTTCAGAATAAAAAATGTGTTTTATTCTTCACATAATCTCCGTGTTTTATATTATTATGAAAATTTCATAAATTTATTTTCAACCAATTAGAAGTATCCTTTTTGTTTGCGTTGCCTATAACAACGGGAGATTATCAGTAGTAATACCACAAGTGATTGAATTTTCGCGATAAGTCTGTCGATTCATTTCTGAACTAAATTTCAGAAATAAAAGACAGACTTATGAGATAAATTCAATCACGAGTGGAATTTTATTAGACTATTTCACGAAGCATTAAAAGTATTATTATAAACATGAACAATCAATTCATCACAGCCACTCCTTCGATTTCCTTGTATTTTTCGGTACATTTTCATCGATTTTTTCGTTGATTGATTCGATAGAATTCATCCCAAATCTACTCATTTTTTAATGCGTGCACAGCGTAATCACTTATATTTGACGTTTAACTGTCACATGCACTGTAAACAAATCTGAAAACACCGAACTTGATGGGCCAATCAGAGTCAAGAGTCAAGTTTGGTATTATCGGTAAGCCGAACTTGACTAGAGCTTCTGATTGGTTCATTTCGTAGGTGAGTGAAATAGTCAGTAGTAATATTCCGACAAAATGCAGAATTTTCAAAAAATACTTTCACCTTGTTGTCACGAAAACTGTGTTGCTTAGAGCATCACAGTTTGAGCGACTGGCAAGGTGAAAGTATTTGGATAATTCTGCATTTTGAAGGGATATTCGATCAGACAATTTCACGAATATATTATATTATTATGGACTGAATGCGTATTGCAGGAACGGTTCATCATGTGGCATTAATGTCAGTTGATGAGTTGAACCGTCAAACTGACGTTTCTCAATTCACAGAAATTGTTGTAACTATGGAAACGTATAAATAAGAAAGAAGCGAAACACCGATTTGAAAATTCCACGGGCTGGAGACAGTGTTTTCGAAAAGTCATTTTCCCATTGGTTTGAATTCAAAAAATGATGGCTTTTGATTGGTTTATATAATATGAGGGAAATTGTCGCGATAATTTTGTTAGTTCCTATTAACTTAATGGAATTAATAAGTGACCATTTTTCTGACAAAAATGAAGCGTCTTATATGTATTCACTCAGAAAAAAAAATCAAAATACATTTTGTTGCTAACTTATAATTTTCATTGATACTAACCAATTAGCTTTACATACACCGGGGATAAAAGAGACTCATCAAAAATTTTGAAAAGATTTAAAATTTTATGAAATACTAGCACTGCGTCTTTTTCAATGGGCGAAAAAGTTGGTGATTCTATCATTAAAAATTGAATCTGTTTCAACAAATATATGTTATATTTTGACAATTGTTTATTCCGTTGGTCTTTGGATATCTTGTGGTTTTCTAAAATTGGTTTTAATTCCATATCAACTTTGTAAAATAATTTCTTATCTTCAAAAATATTTTCGTCTATAAAATGGTCCGATTAAAATGGTAATAATTTCAAGTCTCTATGGTTTTGGCTCACGACTCTTATTTTCTGGCACATACTACATAGTACATAATTTATAACTTTTACAGTCCATTGTAGATACTTGTTTTGAAGTTGTTATATTATTTGTTAAAATTTTACATTGATTTGACAATAATTAATATTATTGAATGCCAAATCACATAGACAATAACTGCCAAATGTTACTCAGATCCAACTATTCATTCGTTTATAATATATGAATACTATATAAATAAAAACGTATTATCAGTTTTTCCTCATTTGTACAATCAATAATATTTTTCAATGTCCGTCACATTTTAGTATTGTAACACTTATTTATTGAATGTACACCTTTGCGGACGGTTGCTCAGTTTTTTTTTTAGAAGCTCGAAGTCGTGGGTTGATTTATAATAGAGATACCCATACCTTTGGGCACCAAACAGTTTTTTTTATAAGAGAGAGATAGTTTATCAACTGATAACTTCAACTATGAAAATGAGTTCTTGAAATAATGAAAGAAATAAAACAAGAAATTTCTGGACACACACGCTTGACATATATTGAGAGAAATGAATCAGAAATGTTCAATTGTATGAAATCAGGATTATTCAACTGTATTAACGATAAGAAAAATTACCAGCAATTGTATACGTATACTGTTGCCTCATAGTTATAATAATTGTTGCGCAAAAATAGTTGCTCTAAATAAATACCTGTCGGCATTAAAATAAATAATCAAAATATTTGTTCAATATCTTATCTGTTTTTCTTCAGGGAAAGTTTGCGAAATTCCATCCAAGTCTGTTAGTGAGAGCCTATATCAGCCAAAAGTATAGGTTTTCAATTCTTATGTTGGGGTACTTTAATTAACGTCGTTTTCATCGATAGTAGGGTTTTTATAGTCCATCCGTTACATATACACCCTTGGCTCTATTTGTACATGATACTTTCAGCTGGTAAGAACAACTTATAACCAAACAATGGTTTCAGCATGAGATTGAAAGGCCTGAAAATCGAATAAAATTCGGTTTCGCAAATTCGCTCACTGAAATGAGATTCCTGTTTTCTTACCGTTGGTGGAAGGTGGCCTCAAAGTGAGAAGTGTTTCAAAAATGCTTTCTGAGATAATTCACTTAACAAGACTTGTAATTTGTGATTCTTTACAGATCCATCCAAGATGAAGTCACCACAAAAACTTATTATTTCTTGTGTGATCTCAAAACGTAGTATATAGTCATCGACACTTCGAATATTCGAGCAGAAATAACCTTCCAGCCAATATATTTTTGTACCTTTACACCGGTGGCAGCACTTTACGGGGCAGCAGGAAATTCGAATATTAAGAACAGCAGTTTCCAAAATGGTTAGCAGGCGATACTGATGTTATTAGATGAATTTTAACAAATCGTGGAAACTTTCATTTTAGGATAAATTAATAGCTACAGAAACGTGAAATAGTATCACTAAGAATACATGTAATAGTAAATCGAGTTGATTAGGAACAAAACTATTCCAATGGAATTTATTTAACTTCCAAACATTTTTGTGGTCTCTGCTAATGAGAAAATAAAACGGAATACTATTTATTTCACGGTGCCTGATAAGTTTTTCTTCGAAATCCCTCGTTTGTATCTTGAAATATTTATACCGAGTGAAATAAGTTGAGTATTTTGTTGAGAAAAAGATTAGCAATAAATCGAAATTTATTTTGTAGCTGTTTAAACGCTACACCATTCCCCTCCGAAAATAAAAATTGAACATAGAATGTTTAATTTTTGATCTTAAACTATAATAAAAAAAGGAAAAATAGGTACACACAGTAAAGTTGCTTCATTTCAAATAAATGGTTAAATTTTTTATTTTTTTTGTATCTTCGCGTACTACACGCCAAGTTGGTAATTTTGGAATTTTCATAAGTACATGACAGACATAATCAGTAGAGATTTGCCGAGAGGGGACATAATAGAGGTAATTTTCATTAATTTTAGTGGCTACCATAATTGGCAATTTACTTGTGCACCATTGCTTACTATTGCTATATGTACTATCATAACATCTAAACTTAAACATAAATAAACGCTTATTTATACCACACTAAAAAACTGTCAGCTTCGCACTGAGCTGGCAATGAAACTAATATACTATATAGTTTCAATCAGACCCGACTGAAACGTCGGAATTTGAGCCATAATAAGGTTTCATGTCTTTTATATGCCACTCGCCGACATAGTGGTTATCTAAGGTTTCTAAACCATAAACCAGACGGGAGACCTTTTTTACAACTCTACACAAAATATATTTAGGTGCCAGTTTTGAAGAAAATTTCTTCCCAGCATCCGACAGGACTTTATTGCGGCGCCATATTTTGTCACCTACCTCGAAACAAATATCGCGTTTCCGCAAATTATAATGCTTGGCATTCCTTTCATAGGATTTACTGAGTTTACTCTGAATATGTTCGTATATTTCTGAAAGATTTTTCAAATCACCTAAATATTGGGTTCTGTCGCCAGGACATAAAAAAATATCCTTAGTTGAAGAAACTTGACCATAATAAGATCCAGTAATGGGAACGTTGCGACCGAAAACTAAAAATGATGGGGAATAACCGGTTACTTCGTGAACTGACGAATTGATTGCAAATCTTATCTCATTGAGATGTTTATCCCAATCCTTATGTTCTTGGATATAACAGCGAATAACGGTTCCTACAGATTTATTCGTTCGTTCAACGAAATTAATTTGGGGGTGATACCTAGCATTCAACCAAATTTTTTGAATGTTATATTTAGTAACTAGTTTCTTGAATGTTTTTCCCACAAATTGAGACCCATTATCACAAACTATTATTTGTGGAACACCGAAAGTAAGAAAGACTTCATTTTCCATGAATTTAACTATATTAGTGGCATCCGGTCTACGGAGTGGACACAAAAATGTATACTTCGTGAACCAGTCGCCAACAACTAATAAGTGGGTGAATCCTTTAGAACTCCTAGGTAGAGGTCCTATGATATCTACTGCAATAATTTGAAAAGGAAAGTTCACTGTCTTATTAGAACCCATCAAACCTATTCTTCCTGCGCATGATATTTTCTGCGATGCACAAACTTCACATTTTTTAACATATTTGAGAACATCATGCCTCATTTTAGCCCAATAATAGTTTTCCTTAATACGAGAAAGCGTTTTAAAGAAACCAAAATGTCCTGATGAGGGTATATCATGACATTGCCTCAAAATATGTTGTTTTTGTGATTTGGGTACTAAAAGTTTCCACTCGGATAAATTTGACTGAATAGGACTACGTGACGGACAATATTTATAAACCATACCGTCAATAACCTTCCAGTTAGAATATTCTTGTGGTTTATCAAGAACATTCTTACGAAGATTGATAAAAAAACTCATCTAAATTTTCCTCGTTCGTATCTATAAGTGAAATTTCAGGAAGTATTTGATTAGAATTTTCTGGAATTCTGGATAATGCGTCAGGGACGACATTGAGGCTCCCTTTTCTATGTTTCAACTCATAGGAAAATTGTTGTAATTTTACAGCCCATCTGGCTAATTTCCCTGTTGGTTCTTTCATATTGTTGAGCCATAATAAAGAATAATGGTCAGTATAGACTGTGAAATGGGTGCCTTCTACATAAGGACGGAACTTATCGATACTAAAAATTACAGCTAAACACTCACGTTCGGTAACCGAGTAGTTACGCTCTGTTCTGGAAAGAGATCTACTGGCAAACGCTATTACACATTCTTCGCCATCAATATTCTGGGTTAAAACACCTCCCAAACCTGTATTGGACGCTTCTGATTGAATAATAAAGGGTCTGTTAAAATCTGGGCTGCGAAGAATAGGAGTGGAAACCAAAATTTCCTCAAGTTTCAAAAAGGACTTTTCAGCACCTTCAGTCCAGATTATAGATTGTCCCTTCTTCCGCCCTTTAAGAAGATCATTTAATGGTGAGACAAGGGTTGAAAAGTGACTAATGAACTTTCGATACCACGAAGTCATGCCGACGAATCGCTTGACTTCTGTGGTGTTCGTGGGTCTAGGGTAATTTACCATGCAGGATATTTTTTCAGGATCTGTTTTGAGACCTTCCGAGTCCACAACAAAACCTAGGTACTTTAAAGAAGATTTAAAAAACTCGCATTTGTTTAAATTAACTGTTAGATTGGCATCTCTCAACCGTTTCCGTACCACTTTGAGAATATCGAGATGTTCATTGAATGAGGAAGAAATTACAATCACATCGTCAAGATAACAAAAGACGTTCGGTTCCAATTCTGGTCCAAAAACTGTATCCATCAGTCTCTGTTGGCACTGGGCACTATTTCTGAGCCCAAAAAGGACCCGGGAAAAATGAAAAAGTCCTCTTCCAGGTATTGAAAATGCTGTTTTTTCTTTACTACTTTCATGAAGCGGAATTTGCCAGCATTTCTGAGCATACTTAAAATTCTTTCGACACGAGGAAGTGGATAGGCGTCATGTTTTGTGACCAAGTTCAGACGCCTTCCATCAAAACAGAATCGGTATTCCCCTGACTTCTTTTTAACTAAAAGGACAGGAGAACTCCAAGCTGAACGTGAAGGTTCAACTATTCCTAAAGAAAGCATTTCATCAAGTTCTCCATTCAATTTACTCATCATATGAGGAGAAAGAGGATATTGTCTGACATGAATTGGTTTGGCATCGCCCGTTTCAATTTCAAAAACCATTTTATCGGTGTGTCCCAAACGATTTTCACAACTTATCTCTTGAAACGATTCGATTACACTTTCCACCTCACTCATCTCTGAACTGCTCAGATGTTCTATACTATACAGTTTAATTTGTTTTTCATTTCTACAAGTATCGGAAACCTTGAAATCGATTTCTTCTGAACTACTATGAACATTCCAGATATTATCTCTGAAATTGATTTTAAGAGAAAATCTCTTGCAGAAATCACTACCCAAAATAACGGATTGAGCTAGAGATGGCACAACTAAGAAATTAATCACATTACAAACATTTCCTGCGCGAATGGGCAAATCTACCGAACCGCTAACAATATGAGGAGACCCATCAGCTGTATGAATGGCCTTTTCGCAATTTTTATCCAAGACTAAATTGAACTCGTCGAGTAAATATTTTGCTTTGCTACCCAAAATAGATTTGGTGGCCCCCGAATCAAGAAGGACAACCAGCTGTTTGCCGAAAATATCAATTTCTATAAAGGGTCTATTGTCGAACGGTTTTTGAATTATTAATGGCGAAATTTCGGGGGTATTTTCACTAAGTTTCATTTTATAAAATCGGGAAACAAAATTTTTCCATTCCTGCCAATTATTTTCATCGAAATTTTTCAAAGCAGGATTTTTTTTAACAAAATGTTTTTGATCAACAGAATATAAAGAATTGTTATTTTTATAAGTAGATTTCTTGACCTTTAAATCTCTCGACATCAGGTGGTCACTATCAAATGTCGCGTAATTTAGTTTTTTGAACAATTACAAGTACGAACGGTTTCTCCTTGCTTACCACAGTTGTAACAATATTTTGTTTTTGGAGCAGTGCAGTGTTGATGATTATGATTTTTCAGACCACAATTCCAACAAGTAATATCTATGCTATTATTAAAAGAAGAAGTATGTCTCCCTACAGGAACTTTTGAATTTTTTTTAAAATGACTTTTTCTATGAAACGGATTTTTATTTTCAGGGAAACTCTCATTGGGATTTGAAGTAATAGCATTGACTGAGATATCTGAGCTGGAAGTAGAGGGGTCATTGCTGCTCAAATAAACGAGTTCCGGACATAAACTTGATGATTTTGGGGGTGGACGATATTCGCTTGCATACTGTAAAGATTCGTCAATTTTTCTACACCACTGTAGCAAGTTTTCTACACTATCAATAGGGGTTGAAAGAACAGATAATCTTTCATTATATATAGGCAAGATACCCTTTCTAATATATTTCAATTTCATTGCTTCATGAACAGGTTTTTGTAGATTGCTGAAGTAAGTTTGCATAACTGCAATATAAATGTAAATAGGTTCTTTCTTTCCCTGGGTTCTAGCCCTTATATCTTCCCAAATATGTTCATCAAAATTTATTGGCAAAAAATAAGTTTTCAACAAAGAAACTAAATGATCCCAATCACGAACAGTAGATTCAATTGATTTAAACCAAATATAAGCCATATCTGTAAACAGATCGGCAGATGACGCTAATAGTTCATCTTTTGAAACATTTCTGGCCTTTGAGAGTTCATCCACCTTATTTAAAAATGATATCAGAGTTTTAGTATCTCCACTGAATTTTGTAATATTTCACTTGTAAACGGGAATTGATTTTTGAGAGATTTGATTAAACACTGGAGTTTGTGAAATACTAAAAGTGGAGTTTTGATTGTTACTGTTATGAGGTACATTAATATTTTGACCTATACTTGGTAAAGGTTGAGGGTTAACTATACTATCGAATAATAAAGCTTCCAATTCCAAACAAGTAGCTAAACTTTCATTTTTAAATTTTTCACAGACATTATCTGTATCAGGTTCTGGAATTTGGATTCGAGTAACTCTCTTAGTAACATAAATCAATCTTGATCTAATTCTCTGAAAAGATGAATCACTTTCAGGTCCAATAAACTCATCAATGAGATTTCTCAACTGTTTGAAAGTATCGTTGATAACAGTAATTTCATTTTCAAAATTGTATTGTGGATCAACTAAATCAATATTTCTACCATATTCGGTATCTAGACGTCTTTGTAACATTTTTTTTTTGTCACAGCATCTTTTCTAGTAGTAGTAATACCCCTAATTTTCAACTCATAATTCAATTCATCTGATAATAAATGAATGGGTTTCATATTATGAATCTCCATTTTTTTTTATTTAATTTAATTTTTGGGATAAAAAAAATTCAAACTGAATATACGAACGGAATAGTCAAAAGTATTCAATTAAACTAAGGTTCTACAAGCTGAACACAATATTCAAATACCAAAAATAAATCGCATGAAATCGACGCTGACATGTGCATCCCCCTGTATATACCTACATTTAGTCTGTTGCCTGCAAATCGATCGAAATTATTCAGACTTCAATCATTATTGGCAAAATAAAAAGGAACTCTCACAAAAACACTAATACCTGATAAAAAGTTTGACTGCAAAACTTTTTCACCATCGGTTAACAGAACGACGTGAAATATTTTTCGCTGATTTAATAAGATGTGTCTCAGAAATTTATTGCTTGAGTAAAAAATATGGTATGGATATTTCTATTGAAATTATTTTGATTTTTAGAAATATTTGAAATTCAGGCCCCGCGTTGCAGCGCTATTTGTGTAACACTTATTTATTGAATGTACACCTTTGCGGACGGTTGCTCAGTTTTTTTTTTTAGAAGGTCGAAGTCGTGGGTTGATTTATAATAGAGATACCCATACCTTTGGGCACCAAACAGTTTTTTTTTTATAAGAGAGAGATAGTTTATCAACTGATAACTTCAACTATGAAAATGAGTTCTTGAAATAATGAAAGAAATAAAACAAGAAATTTCTGGACACACACGCTTGACATATATTGAGAGAAATGAATCAGAAATGTTCAATTGTATGAAATCAGGATTATTCAACTGTATTGACGATAAGAAAAATTACCAGCAATTGTATACGTATACTGTTGCCTCACAGTTATAATAATTGTTGCGCAAAAATAGTTGCTCTAAATAAATACCTGTCGGCATTAAAATAAATAATCAAAATATTTGTTCAATATCTTATCTGTTTTTCTTCAGGGAAAGTTTGCGAAATTCCATCCAAGTCTGTTAGTGAGAGCCTATATCAACCAAAAGGTTTTCAATTCTTATGTTGGGGTACTTTAATTAACGTCGTTTTCATCGATAGTAGGGTTTTTATAGTCCATCCGTTACATATACACCCTTGGCTCTATTTGTACATGATACTTTCAGCTGGTAAGAACAACTTATAACCAAACAATGGTTTCAGCATGAGATTGAAAGGCCTGAAAATCGAATAAAATTCGGTTTCGCAAATTCGCTCACTGAAATGAGATTCCTGTTTTCTTACCGTTGGTGGAAGGTGGCCTCAAAGTGAGAAGTGTTTCAAAAATGCTTTCTGAGATAATTCACTTAACAAGACTTGTAATTTGTGATTCTTTACAGATCCATCCAAGATGAAGTCACCACAAAAACTTATTATTTCTTGTGTGATCTCAAAACGTAGTATATAGTCATCGACACTTCGAATATTCGAGCAGAAATAACCTTCCAGCCAATATATTTTTGTACCTTTACACCGGTGGCAGCACTTTACGGGGCAGCAGGAAATTCGAATATTAAGAACAGCAGTTTCCAAAATGGTTAGCAGGCGATACTGATGTTATTAGATGAATTTTAACAAATCGTGGAAACTTTCATTTTAGGATAAATTAATAGCTACAGAAACGTGAAATAGTATCACTAAGAATACATGTAATAGTAAATCGAGTTGATTAGGAACAAAACTATTCCAATGGAATTTATTTAACTTCCAAACATTTTTGTGGTCTCTGCTAATGAGAAAATAAAACGGAATACTATTTATTTCACGGTGCCTGATAAGTTTTTCTTCGAAATCCCTCGTTTGTATCTTGAAATATTTATACCGAGTGAAATAAGTTGAGTATTTTGTTGAGAAAAAGATTAGCAATAAATCGAAATTTATTTTGTAGCTGTTTAAACGCTACAGTATTAAGAAAGTTTTACTGAACGTCAAAGTATAATTCTCTTGTGAAAATACAGTAATATATAATATTTTTCTAAAATCATCGGAAATAATTGTTTTTAAGCTTTAGTTGACACTATGTAGACATAATTTCAGATGTTGTGGTTGAAATTGAATAAATGGTTTTAATGTTCCTGAAATTTAAAGTTTTATTTAAATTTAAAACTATAAATACATTGGATTTCAGATAACAAATTTGTTATTTATTGTTTCTCACGTTGTAGTAATGAAAACGAGTTACTTACCAACGGCGAAATTGTTCTTCATTTCTAGAACTCTAATTAGTTACAATTAAATAAAGCCGCTAGAAATATGTTTTTGTAGTATTTTAAGAGAAAAATTACAATAAGAAAAAATTATGTATTATGTCCAACAATGTACTATATTTCAGAAGGAAAGCAGGAAAGAAAAGCTAAAACATTCATAATAGTTTCACTTTTTATTGCCTATTTAGTATAACACTATTTATTAAAGTAATTTAACGTAAAACTTTTAAATTAGGACTAATTTTTTGTATTAATATTAAACACGCAGTTGTTATAGACAACTCTGGAAGAAGTGACAAAAATCCTGGCATTATTCGATTGCTCTACAAATAGACCATTGGCCCATGACACTATGGGGGTGGATTACTTACGATGGTATGTCCTTCAAGGGACATGAGGATTAAGTTGGATTATTCGGAAAAAAGCGGTTTGTTGGATCGGTACCCGGACGCCCCCTGACGTCAATGACGTCACCTTTCTTTCGAATTCGGCTAAAATCGTCCACCCAAATTGTTTGCAAATGTAACATTGAATGATGTATTAAAATGAAGGGTTTAACCAAAGGGCATTTCTTCGTCAATAATCTGAGGGAACTGTCGGTGGAGGGTAACTTCCGGTCCGTGTGCCGCACTTAGGGACCGACCTAGACGTATCCAAATCAGCTATAGGGACCGGTTAATTTAGCTAGACCCGACTATACCAATACATTTGGACAGCTGCTTCTATAATATCATTTTCAACATTGCTTTCAACCGGAAGTTGATTGAACAAGGAGGGGGCGAACGGGTACCGATCCAACAAACCACTTTTTTCCCGACTATCCTTATCTTCATATTGCTGAAGGGCATACTTTCGTAGATCATCGACACTTCTAGTGTTATGGGCCAACCGTCTAAAAGGCAGAAGTTGTAGTTTCAGTTGCCTGAATTTGCCTCAGACTAAATCATCTTTTTGTGGTGTGAACTCATTTGTAAGTAAGGCTTGATAGATTGACTACTGGAATGGCCTGTTATTTTTATGAGTTGTTGTTCTCCAGACTGTACTAGGCTAGTGACTGCTGTGGCTCTGGCCGAATGATTTGTCACTTTTGTTCTTTCAGTGTCAATCCCAATCTTTGCTGCTGACTGTTTGAACCATGTACATATTGTGTTTTTGCCTACTGGAGAATTTTTGTACCATTTGTTGGACACCTTCCATTTTAAAGTTAGTGATAAAAAGAGACGGTCTGTTGTTATTAAACTCTTTTTCCATCAATTTCTTCTTGCTATCTGTAAGTGTTTTAGACCCTCCTTGAGCGGTGTTGAAAAAACAGGGTTATATTCAATCCAGCCAGTAGAGTATTTTTTATCCATTTCTTCAAAAAAGTATTGAATGCAGCAGTTTACTCCTTCACCGCCTCTTCATGAGCTCATGAGCAACAATAAAGAACATTTTTTTAAGACCTTCAGGTGTATCTATCAGCAGTCGATTATGCTGAAGTACTTTTCTTTCGTTTCGAAACATCCATCTGCAATTTACGATGTTTTGTATCTCTTGCCGCTTTAGCTTCCAAAACTCTACATGTTTAAATGGATCAAACCTAATTTTATATGTGGTAAAATAATATTCTTGAAGCTTTTTCGCTATGAAATTCCACATTGGTTTAATAACGTTTTCTTTGTAATCTTCAGAATTTTGTTTTTTCATGTTAAAAGCCCAATATTTTGATATTGATGCCAAATTTGCTATGGATGTTGAAGGGTCGCCCACGTTATAAGATTTTTCACCACAGAATTGCATGAATTGTTTCCACACACTAACCTTTGATCTTTGGATCCAAACTGCTCAATTTCTTTAGCAATCGAACTTGCTGATTCATTACCAAGAGGAATGAATCATTGTTTTCACAATATTATTGTAACAATAAATATCATGGGTACGTCTAATAAACTGATTGTTACTTGCTGGCCTGTCTTACCTGTCACTTCGAAATGACTTGACATTTGACTTAAAATTAAGTCGAAGTCATAGAAATATATATTATATACTATATAATATCTATTTCTATGGTCGAAGTAGTATACCCAAGTGTCAAATTTTACCTATAAAAACTTGACATCTACCCAGGTCGTCACGAATGTTTCATCTTCAAATCATATCAAAAGCAACTCCAATTCATAAAATTTTCTTACCGAATGTCCCACGCAGCATAATTGATTCCCGATATTTTTTTCTCGGTTCCACTCATGTTTCTGTTAATAGAATTAATTCTGGATTGATTTGGACTGCCCGATTTCTGCTTCATCCGGAAAGATTTTGCTATTTAAATAGCACAGTGTATAAGCAAATTTTTTATCATTTATTGAGTCCCTTTAACCTGACAGCATGTTACGTTTTTATGTTGTCTTATAATTCGATGACTTAAATAAAACTAGATATTAATTTTGAAGTTTTATTCACCATCATTACATACATGATACCCCATATCATCTATGATTTTATGTCTGTCCCCCTTCAGCTGTTATATCTGTCAATCATAGGACACTATATACTACGAAAGCGTAGAAGGGCCACAACTGATTTTATTTTCATTTCGAAATAAATTCCGACTTGCAACTCGGAATTCCGACTTGCATCTCGGAATTCCGACTTGCATCTCGGAATTCCGACTAGCAACTCGGAATTCCGACTTGCAAGTCGGAATTTCGAATTGCAACTCGGAATTCCGACTTGCAACTCGGAATTTCGACTTGCAACTCGGAATTCCGACTTGCAACTCGGAATTCCGACTTGCATCTCGGAATTCCGACTTGCACCTCGGAATTCCGACTTGCAACTCGGAATTCCGACTTGCGCAAGTCGGAATTTCGACTTGCAACTCGGAATTCCGACTTGCAGCTCGGAATTCCGACTTGCAACTCGGAATTTCGACTTGCAAGTCGGAATTCCGAGATGCAAGTCGGAATTTCGAGTTGCAAGTCGGAATTCCGAGTTGCAAGTCGGAATTCCGAGATGCAAGTCGGAATTCCGAGATGCAAGTCGGAATTCTGAGTTGCAATTCGGAATTTATTTTGAAATGAGAATAAAATTTGTTGTGGCCCTTCTACGCTTTCGTAATATACATGATCTGTACTAGATCATAAGACAGATACATGTAACATGTGGATTTAAAAATTTATTTGAACAGTCCATGGTCGATGTTCGACGACATACATAACATTTTTTCATTTATATTAAAAAATAGTATAATAATAATAATGTTTATTGTTCAAAATTCAAATACAATATTTATTTTAACAGCTGAGATATTGACAATAAACAAATGGATTCCCAAAAGATTCAAAGGAATCTTGTACGAGAAATGTAGGGGCTATAAAGGAAAACAAACATTGATAAGTTACAGAAAACATACAAAAATATGGTAAACAAATAAAAGAATGAAAGAAATAGTTCCCAATAAAGCGAAACCTTTGTAGTAGGAGTAGGAATAAAATAAATCTAAAAGTATTGAATTATATTGAAGGATTTTATGGTAAGATAGATCAGATCGGATATTAAAATAATACGCATCTTGGATGAGTGCTGGTCATAGCAGATAATACACGGAAAGGCGAACCTTGTGAGTAGTGAATTTTATCCACGCAGACCTTTACTCTTGTGACGAAATAATGAAGTTGAATAAAAACAAAAATGTTGGAGGAAGGAAAAAAATGTTCAGTAGGAACAACGGTAAAAGTATTTAGTACTTGTGCGACGGATGAAAAAAAAAGTGAAAATCTTATAGTACGTTAGCCACTTTTTATTGTGGCCTTTACTTTAATTTTTGTTTATGTTTTATAGGATTAAACTATGATATGAATTTTTCACATCTATGTATAGATGAATGAGAAGGCGTATTTGGTGTCTTATCCATTTTTTGATTTTTGACTTGAATAGCTGATGAGAATTGAGCTGTTTCATTTCTTGAGGAATCAAGCTATACAATTTGGGTCCCAAGTATGTATAACTTCTTTGCGACGTGTTTTTCTCAGGTCTTGGGATAATAAAGGAATCCCATTTGAAGTTGCAGTCGACGAATACTCCCAGATATTTAATATTCAGAACCATCGAGATTGTTTTATTGTCATCAAATTGGAGGGTGTCTTTTTAAGGTAAATTTTTTGAGTATGACGTAAAAGGCATGAAGTGAGTTTTTTCGACGTGTACTGTCAGTAATCGATTTTCAAACCACTCCTTGATTTTTCTTAAATCTCTGCTTTGATTTTTAGATTTTTCCATTCCTCATCTACGTATATAATAGCTGTATCGTCAGCAAAACTCACCACATCTCCTTCTAATTGTATTTTGAAAAGGTCGCTCAGGTAAACATTGAAGAGTACTGGTCCCAAGACTGTTCCTTGAGGAACACCATACCGTATAATCGATTCTTTACTTAGGTTATCATTGATTTTAACTTGTATCCATTGATGAAGGTAGTTTTTCATCAGATCATATGTTTTTCCCCTGAATCCAATTCTTTTAACAGTTTGTTATGGTCGACAGTGTCGAACGCTTTTGCGAGCTCTATAAATATGGCCATGGTTGTATTTGTTTTGTCTACAGATTTACTTATTCTAGACGTTACATGTGATATGGCATCCTGCGTTGACATTTTCTCTTTGAATCCAAATTTTTTCTCTGAGAGTATTTTATATTTATTCAAATACTTTGTAATACGCGTTTTCAGTAACGTTTCAAAAAATTTCGCAAGATTAGAGATCAATGAGATTGGACGGTAGTTTGAGTCATTCTTTTTACTTCCTTTTTTGTACAATGGTTTTATCATAGACATTTAAAACGTGCATGGATGGAAATTTTCCAATTCTTTAGACCAATTTATGATGTATGTCAACGGTTTGGTGATTACATGGAAGAGCGACCTATGTCGAATGGCGCCAGCCCGAATACAATACTTTTTTGTAAATTATTTCTAATTTAATAAAGACACATTTATTATTATTATTATTATTATATTTGTATTATATTTGGCAATAAGTTTTATTGTTTCAGCAATCAAATTTTCAGGGCCCGGTGCTTTTTTGTTTTTTTAATTTCTTAATGTATGCGATAGGTTTTCTATTTCCTATTATGATATCCGACAGTTCTGAAATTTTTCTAACGAATTGGTCCATTTTCTGGTTCGGATTCTGTATTACTGCTAATACAATTCCGAGACATTAGCAACAATAATTCCCTCGTTCAAAAGAAACATTAATGCTTTACATTTTTTATACAAGATTTCATAACTCTCAATTCTGTCTGCGAGCCAACAATTTCTCGAAACAGCCATGTAAAAGAAAATCACCCGAGAGTGATATAGTGGCAGCGAGTAGCGTTACGCGGCGCCGAGGCGTAAGAAGGAGGGGGCGTCACAAACAGGCGCCTGGCGTCGCGTCAACTGCCGACGCCGTTCCAAAGCGCTGCTGCTCCGCAAAAACTGCCAGCATCGACTTGACTGAAAGCTGCTCTCTGCAGAAAGATGGGGTCGATTCCGTTTTTTGTCTTTCTCGTCGTTCTTTTTTGTAGTGACGAATCGGTAGCGGGGACGCTGTCGTGTTTACAAGATACGTGCTGGAAATGTTGAGTCAACATTAATTACATCAGTTTGGGACAATGCTCAATTATTGTAAAGTGGAGGTTTGTTCTAGGATAATTGAAGGATAGAGAACAAAGAGAAAGAAATTATACTGGAACAAGGCCGAATTTAGAGGCCTGGAGGCCTTGGGGCAACAATGGAGTGGAGGCCTCCTGGCTCCAAATTATTTTCCAAATAAAATGAACAATTTTTTTCAGTCAAGTTTTTCAATAAATTTATGGTAAAACCATGCAAGTAGATTTTTTTAGCATTTAACAAACATACCGGGTGACACAACAGACATGTAGCAGCCTGTAGTTTTTTTATTTGAAGAGATGAAGATTTGAAATTTGCAGAAGTTACGTAATCAATGATAGCGCTCCATTTGAATCTAACGACAACTTTTTTCAACTACCTGTTTGATCGGAAGTAACTCCAACTTCTTTTTTTTGAATGACACCCTGTATATTTATCCACCCTATCTTATTTGTCTTGAAATTCTCTATTCAACCGTGTATCACGAAGTGGCCATCATTTCTCAATTCGCAGATGAATTGCATTTTATTAAAAAACATCAAGTTGGCTGTTATTCGAATTCGATAATCCTTCGATGCTTGGTAGGCTTGGAAATCCAAAGAGTATCAGTTAAACGATATAATTTCAGTTTTTTCCATACCTGATCACTTCCTACAGATTGTCAATAATTTCTTTAATAAAAAGAAAAAACATCTGAAAATAACTGACGATATTGCGAAAACTGAGATAGAAACATGTTTTTTTCAATTTGGCTACTTGTGAAGGAACTATCTGTCTTTCTCTTTGGCCATGTAGCCATATCATGATCTTTCCATTTGGAAACATAAAATTAAAATTGTTCCCCTGATCCACCAATTCACAAGTCTATTAGTCTAGATATTTGCAATAATATTTTGCCTAGTAGGCGGTGTACACAGAATGTTTTGTGTTTGATAGGTAAACATCATTTGATTGTACTGATTATCTCCGTCAGTTTTATGCTGATTAAAATTGCATCGTTTAATTAGATACTAAATATGTATTCAAAGAATGAAAAGGTCGATATGTTGTTGATATTCGGAGAGTGCAAGAGAAATTGTAGACAGGCTGAACAATTGTCGAATGTCGAAAGATTTCGGAAAGACGCCATCCGCCTAACAATTATTTCGCTAGAGTAGAAGAGTAGTTCAGAAGAGAACCGGAAAATCAAAACAATCTCCAATACATTGTCGACGAGGAAATGGAAGTGAACGTTTTGGCTACAGTACATGCAGATCTGACGATATCACTGAGACAAATTGAGGACGAAATCGGTGTGAATCGAGAGACCGCTAGAAGAGTTTTGAAAATAACTGATCTGAACTGATCTTTTACTCTAGCGAAATAATTATCAGGTGGGTGGCGTCTTTCTGGAAATCTTTCGACATACAATTGTTCAGCCTGTCTACAATTTCTCTTACACTCTCCGAATATCAACAACATATCGACCTTTTCGTTCTTTGAATACATATTTAGTATCTAATTAAACGATGCAATTACAATCAGCATAAAACTGACGGAGATAATCATTGCAATCAAATGATGTTTACCTGTCAAACACAAAACATTATGTGTACACCGCCTACTAGGCAAAATATTATTGCAAATATCTAGACTAATAGACTTGTGAATTGGTGGATCAGGGGAACAATTTTAATTCTATGTTTCCAAATGGAAAGATCATAATAGCCATATCATGATCTTTACATACATGGCCAAAGAGAAAGACAGATAGTTTCTTCACAAGTAGCCAGATTGAAAAAAATATGTTCCTATGTCAGTTTTCGCAATATCGTGAGTTATTTTCAGTTTTTTTTCTTTTTATTAAAGAAATTATTGACAATCTCTAGGAAGTGATCAGGTATGGAAAAAACTGAAATTATATCGTTTAACTGATACTCTTTGGATTTCCAAGCCTACCAAGCATCGAAAGATTATCGAATTCGGGAAACAGCCAACTTGATGTTTTTCAATAAAATCCAATTCATCTACGAATTGAGAAACGAATGCCACTTTGTGATACACGGTTGAATAGAAAATTTCAAGACAAATAAGATAGGCTAGATAAATCTACAGGGTGTCATTAAAAAAAAAAGAAGTTGGAGTTACTACCGATCAAATAGGTAGTTGAAAAAAGTTGTCGTTAGATTCAAATGGAGCGCTATCATTGATTACGTAACTTCTGCAAATTTCAAATTGTTAGCTATTCAAATAAAAAACTACAGGCTGCTACATGTCTGCTGTGTCACCCGGTATATATTTGTATTAATATAATATTCGTAGGTTATATTACAAGACCTATAAATTCAATTATTTGAGCTATCAAAATATTTTGAGCATGATTTTGCTTGGAAAATAGTTGAGTGCACAATAATTTAATAAAATCCCGAGACCACGAAGCGGTCGAGGAGTTTTATTTTGAAATTATTGTGCATGAAATTATTTATCAAAAAGCACAATCATGCAATAAATATTTTGATAGTTAAAGTCCATTAAAATTTATAGGTAGTGTGATATACGACAAGATTATTTCTTGAATGAGGTAGATTAAAACCAACAACAAAATTTTATTGATAATGAACACCGACATTTTCTAACAATTTCTTTAAATTATTATTTTTATTTTGTATCTGTACAATAGTAAGAAAAATTGCACTTTGTGTAGGTTACAAATGTTTGTTTTTCATTGCTATTTATATTAGATGAGACATTGGTATTTAAGGTTCATATAAACCCATGAAAAAATTAACGGCAAAGTTAAAAATTCTGAAAAAAATTCGAGTCATTTTGGCATTCAAATTGAGTAGAGAGATGAAGAAGAAAATCTGATGAACAGTTTTCGAGGAAAAAAATAAAATCCTCATTTTTAGAGGTATTTTTAAGTTTTACCAAAAACCATTCATCAGATTCCATTTCAAATATCATGACATTTCAATGTCAAAGTAAAAGATAATCACGATTTTTTTCTGAATTTTTAACTTCAACGTTCCCTCACAATTTAAAAAAATTATGAAAATCTTATTATTAAATCAAAGACAGTTGAGAAGAATCGCTTTTGCTAGTGATATTTATATGAAATTCAGAAGACTGGTCATTGAGGAACTATTCATACCATTTTCAGACATAAAATCAAACGATTTATATTTTTAATAATGATTTTCAAAACCTCGGGCAAAAAACGGTAAATCGCTCCAGTAAGTGATTCCTCTGTAGTACATGAACGAAAAGACAAAAATATTTCTGCTACTGTGCACAAGGTATTGTACAGAATTATTGTCCCTGTCATATTTACTGTACAGCGTTGCCAATAGTTCTAGACAGCGGTAACCGATGTAATTTGTTTAATTTTTCGAAAATGAAAGTTACGTCGATAGAGGTTTGTCAGTTAATCAGTTGGATGTTGGATTGGTCTACCTAAAGCCTTGGAGTCCTTGGACACAATTGAAGAAGTATGTAAGTAATAAGATTTATGTTTTTCGATTGGTCAATAAAAGAGTGAAGACACTACAAATTCAACCAAATTCGTAGACAGGACTCAGCAGAGGCCCACAGTGTTCAGAAAACGAGGTCCCCGAGGTCTCCACCCAACAAAATTATGAAGGCACTATGAATTCCACCAAATTCACAGACAGGACTCAACTGATCTCGAAAAATTATTTCCCCGAGGTTTCCACCCAACAAAAAACTAGAGGTTCTGTTAGTTTCACTAAATTCACTGACGCAAGGTAGAGGTCGCTAATCAACCTTAATGAGGCCCGCGAAGTCTACATTCACAAAAAAACGGAGATACTGCAAAACTAAAATATTTTGTAGACCACTGAACAATAAGCCTATACGAAGATCTGGAAAAGAGAATAAAATAAAAGAAAACGTGGCGCAAAAACATAACAATGAACTCATAATTCCGAAAAACAATGAAATAAACCACCAAATTACAAACAGTAGAGAAGGTATGTACACAATCGTAACTAGTCCCCTTCAAAATGGAAGGAATAATAGAAGAGAGAAGATGGCGGCTCACCTTTTCTCTCACAAACCCCTTGACAATATAGCTATATAATGCATTGAACCACATTACCACAATTAATACCAGATAATAATTAACAATCCTGTGAGTTATTTCGCAGTACTCCGAATAATGTTGAGATTTGGCTACAATGCATTAGCAGTAGGGTTGACCGTTGGGTATTTCACTATGGTATGAAAAACATATCTTGTCAGTGCCATCTTACAGTTCAGAAACGCGAAAAATTTGACTTTATATGAACCTTAATGAAGACGATTGGGCAGATGAAGCTGGAACAGAGGCTGACAGATTGTTGGGAGTTGTTGATAGACCGGTTGTTTTAATATCATACATTCTGTTAATTATATCCAGATGTCGAGTGGAATCCATTTGATGATATGGTTTAATAGAAGATGAGCAGTTATGACCTGTGATTTTGATTAGTTGCTGTTCTTGAACTCCACTTTTATCTAGCTTACTAACTGCTGTTGATCGGTTAGAATGGTTATTTATTTTTGCTTTCTTGATTCTGATTTTCTGTGCTACTTCTCGGGTCCATTTCGGTTATTGATTTAATCATATCGGGCAATTTTTGTACCAGCTAGTAGATTCGGGTCTTTTCCAAAGAGGATTCGGGGTTAAGAATAACCTATCCAATTCAATATTATTGCCTCTTTTGCTGAGAAGCTTTTAAAATAATCTTACAAGGCACATTTTTGTTTCTGTAGTATTCTGAACCAACCATTTGCTGTCCGTAAACTTTCTATCGCCTCCTTGTGCAGTTTCAGTGAATATGGGGTTGTATTCTATTCTACCTACAACAAGAAAAAAATTATACCTACATAAATGCTTTTCAATATTTTGCCTGTAGAATTTTCTTTATGGTCGACTTCTTCTTTAAACAGAAAAACAGAAACAGAAAAACGCTTCGCCACCTCTCCACGCTAATTCAACGGCTATTATATAGTAGAGTTTTTTGCAATCCCTCGGGAGTATTCTCGTCCCATAACTCAACTATTCTCAGATGTTCTTAATCACTTAAAGCAGCTTTCCTTTTTATCAATTGGGATTTGTTAAGAATTCTGCGTTTCGAATTTTTTCCATCTCTGGCAGTTTTGGAAACTATATATCTTTAAATGGATCGAAACTTACATTATATTGAACATTTCTTGCAGTTTTTTTTTCTACGATATTCCACATTGTCTTCACCACACCTTCTTTATATTCCGTTCCGACTTTCTTCCGCATATTGAACCCCCAGTCTTTCAATATTACAACCAATTCATTAATTCTGGTATCTTCATTGAAAGAGTAACCTTTTGTCTTACAAAAGTCGGAGAACTGTAGCCATACAGAAGCACGGGTTTTCATAGTGTTGACTGGTGTACTATTATGAATTGCCAATTTGATATTTTCACACGAAATATTCATTTTTGCTTAAGCTTTAAATACGAGACGTTTCAGAATCAAACGCTTCGTTGATGATATTTGTTTATGTATTACTTTGGTTACGCATCCCAACAATGCATTGAAGAAGCCTTTGCTGCGAATTTTGCATATAAACATTAAAATTCTGACGTATTTTCGTTGCCTTATGTCAAAATATTTGTTTAGAAATCCTATCGAAAGTGGAGTTTTCACTGATGAAAATCAATATTGGGTCATTCAAACGATTGAGAAATTATTAAATTTACTTGAAACAGTTTAGTGCTTTTACATCCCCTTATTAGCTGTACCCAGTTATAATGGTGATTTATTATCACTGTGGTCCTTTTCGCTTTTTAGATGACTGAGTGATCCACATCGCATTCCATATGCGTATGGCCAGGAACCAGAAATTTGTGATCAATGATTGTATTGAACTTTATTCACGTAGTGCTGCCAAACACCCTCTTAATATTTTGTTCAACGATATGTACGTAGAAATTGTAAAAAAATGTAATTTCTGTCAAATTGTTTCACCCTTACGCGGAACCCTCAGAAGTTCTCGAAAGACTTGTGCGATCTAGGGAATACGAAGCCCGTACGTGTGATGCCACGCACGAGACCGGTGACGTTGCTGGGAATCGAACTCACAACCATACACTTCTAAAACTTTTGTATGAAACATTTTCGTATATCTCCCCCAACAAACCAGATATTGCCTGTCACATAAAATTTGGTACACCCGGTAGAGTAAAAACTGCTTGTTAATGAAAAATCTTCAACGTTTCTCTTAAAAACATTATACAAAGGTTCTTCTCTAATGTGTTCAGGTAGGGAGGGCATTGAATAAAGATGTATACAGTGCGACGCTAAATTATGGAACAAATCCATTATTTCTGAATATAAAGATATATCGGAAAAATCCTCGGTCATGTCGATTTTCTTTTCCGATGGGCCAATTTTTGAACCTCACCCAAAATATATAGGGTTATCCGCATTTGAGGAAAAGCGGCTTTGGTGATATTTTCAAATGGGACACCCAGTATATTTGTCCATATTTGGTTAGGGATCGTCATTACAAATCCAGTGATACCAAGTTTGATGGGATTATGTCAAACGGCTGCGGCGATATGGCCAAAAAACTTCTCCATATACCCAATGAGTGCGACAGAGACTTTTAACCTTCTGACTCGTGTGGAGTCTCGCAGTCATACTCATTAGACATACGAGGAAGTTTTTTGGCCATATCTCCGCAGCCGTTTGACATAATCCCATCAAACTTGGTATCACTGGATTCGTAATGACGATCCCTAACCAAATATGGAAGAATATACTGGATGTCCAATTTAAAAATATCACCAGTCATTTTTACTCAATTGCGGATAACCCTATATATTTTGTGTGGGGTTCAAAAATTGGCCCATCGGAAAAGAAAATCGACCTGTCCGAGGATTTTTCCGAAATATCTTTATTTTCAGAAATAATGAATTTGTTCTATAATTTAGCGTCGCACTGTATAGTTATATTTTGGCGAATTTCTGAGAGTAGAGGTTTTGTGTTTTGCTATTTCATTCTAGTTCTTGTTTCATATCCATGATTTCTTCTTGAATTGCAAAGCTAGGTTAGTGTTTTCCAGTAAAACTAACGCATTTCGAAATATAGAATAGATGGTTCGGGAAGTTATTACTTTAATTGAGTTTACAAGGTAAGAATAAATTATTGAGCTAGGTTCTAGAGAAAATTGGTATATTGACCCTACTTAATCTACTAATACAGGCTTTCGCTTTAACATATAGGTACAATAAGTGTATTTGTGTTGAAAAGGGAAACATTCTCAACTGATAATTGAACCAATCATGACTCCTCTGGAAATAGAATAGTCGTCTTCAAGTCTGCAACAGAAAACAACTACTGCCCCCTACGATGATTTCTATCTGCTGGATACTTGGCTATGGTTTCTACAAGAACCACCCTGCAAAGCTCTTTTAATCTTGAAACCATAATTATATTGTTGGAGTACAGTATGACGGGTGAGTTGTTGTAATGAAAAAACGGACACAGCAGCTAATAAGTAACCATGACGATATATTTACACATGTTACATAATGAAAACACTTAACAATTAAACGTATATACAGCTTGCTAATGAATGACTATCAAGCTCGACCAGATAAATGCTAGTCGAGGAGCTCGAAAAACGGAGACAACGCGGCTTAAAATGAACCTAACAAATTAACTATTTTCTCTCTTCTTTTATACTCCCTCTTTTCGTTGTAGGCCAAACATCAAGAACATCACAGCCTACGTCATTCCAAATTCTCCTGCTAACGAAAGGGTCGTCATAACACTAATAGCTGGCTAGCAAGGTTTCCCATCGTAGGTAATCCGATTACCAGATATCTAACTAAGAAATTCCAAGTTCTGAAACTGTTTTAACGGATTTTAATATTTCCCCAGATAAACATTTATAATCGGACAAAGGCTCTTTGAATTTAAGAAGGAAAAATACATAAAAATATAAAAATATTTAGATATGTTGTGCAGATTATTTTCTTTGGATAGATAGATAGATAGATCTTTATTTAACTACGTTATGTTATAAAACATTTGTAGCAAGTCAGTTAAGTAAATACAGAAAATAATCTACACATTCACAATTAAAATAAATTAAAAATAAAATATTGTATGTGAACATTACACATAATTAGACATTACAATGTACCAATTGTACTACTATACACATAGTGACATTACTTAGATTAAAAGAAGATTCAAAACGTATACACACACGATATTAGTTTAGTAGTTTTTCGAATGCTTATGAATTTTTAATTGAAGTTAGTATTGATGAATATAGTATGATAATGCACAAATTCTTAGTGAAAAATATTTTAAGATAAGAATGTATTGAAAAATGTAAGATAGTTGGATCAAATCACATCCCGGGTGGATCAGCCATGTACTCGGCGATAGTGTAGTAACACTTTTCCTGTAGTATCACTTTGATAGAGTTTTTAAAAGTGGTTTGATTTACATTTTTAATGTGGTAAGAAGGATATTATAAAGATCAACATTCATAGAGTTTTTGAAAGACTTATTGTATTTAAATCTTTGAGACCTGATCAGATTTGCGTTGCGTGTGTTGTAGTCATGGTAATTTGAGTTAGTCAGGAGTTTTTTTTTATTTTCATGAATTTCGAGCAGGGACTGATAAATGAACAGAGTTGGTAAAGGCATAATTCTGAGTTGGCAGAATAATGGCCGACAAGAATCCCTATAACCCGCACTACAGATTATTCTGATGGATTGTTTTTGGATTTTAAACACTTTTCCAGAGTGAGAGGAATTTCCCCAAAGGGTCAATCCATAGCTGATATACGATTGAATGAGAGCAAAGTAGGCAGAAAGAAGGGTATTTTTATCAACAAACGATTTCAGTTTTCTCAGAAGAAAATTGTGTTTACTCAGTATAAAAATTATTGTGAGTTTTATTGTTGGTGAAGCCTCTAAAATATTTTGATTCAAATGGGGTATACCAACGTTAATAAACTAATAACATCTGCTGGGGTTGTGGAGACGCTCCCCTTCATAGGGGTATCATCCATCAGTAATATTTGCACATTTTTGCTTATCATTATATTTCGTAAATTAATTTCTGAAATTGGAAATGAATCATTAATGTTGTCGTTTGATCAGTTTGAAGTTTGAAATTTATCCACTTCGTTTTACTACTTCTCAGACAAAAACGCATCGCACAAGGCGCCGTGGCTTAGTTGGTTAAAGCGCCTGTCTAGTAAACAGGAGATCGTGAGTTCGAATCTCGCCGGGGCCTGATGTGAAATATTTTTTTTCTACAACCACACTCCAAAACATGCTTTTCTGCAGAGTTTTACGTTCGCAAACACGATTATTTCTCACAATAATTGAAATTTGACATTAGTGTGCCGCAAAGTGACATTTCTGTGCCACAAAGTGACATTTCTGTGCCAAAATTTTTCAGTACCTAATTTCTAAGCAATACAGTTTTCGTGACAGCAAGGTGAAAGTATATTTTGAAAATTCTGCATTTCGAAGGGATATTCGATCAGGCAACTTCAAGAATGAATAGACAAAGTCTATTGGTTTATATAATATGAGGGAAATTGTCGTACAAATTCATAATATTCTGAACCAAAATCATAGACATCACTACTGCTGTCTCAAATACCCACATACACACTATCCATTGCTAGGCAACGGAGCAACATCTATCGAATCATATGAATGTCAACAAACGTCAAGCATAAAGTATTCGTAAAATATTCTTGTCCCGTCATTTTTTAATGAGATTGAACTAAAATGGATAGCGACAGTTCTGAAATTGAAAATACTCCGCCAGAACTAAGAGAACAAGTTAATTCATTGTCATTGAATTTACTACCTTCAACTTCAAGAGGAAAATATAAGAATGAGTCACTGACATTTCATTCCGTCTTATAGTATAGTATTATTTTTAGCAAAAAGGGTGTTGTAGAAAAAGTATAGTGTGTAACACGAGCAGAAATGCAATTTCTCACTCGTTTGAATTGCAGCACTCGCTTGCGCTCGTGCCGCAACTTTTTCAAACTCGTGAGAAATTAGCACTTTTCTGCACTTGTTGCACAAAATGCTATTATTGTCCTTGTACTTCACTCGTAATGAGTGAATCACTTCAGACGTTTTCTATACAATTTACTCATATACTATTAACAACAGTCAAGTTAAACACGGCAATTTTCATTCTCATCTATTAATAGATTAGAATGAAAATTATTTAGACCAAGGAAATAATAGTAATAGCTTTTACCCGAACAGGATTTGCCTTTGGGTATATTTCCCGAATGTTTATGAGGGAGTATCATTATTTTTAATATAGTAAAAACATAAGGTGTATTTCTAGATAGTTCGCTAAAATTTGAGCACTACACTGAAACTCTATGTTAAATGCCTGTGTACCATTCTCTCTTTGAATCACATCTGCGGTATGGAATAGCATTTCTGATGCAAAGAACAAAGAAAAATGGGAAGTAGAAAGTTTGTTGCGTAGGGATCTGTAATTCCAACTCTGGATATTGTTTTCAATTATATATAACTTTCCCAAATAAACATTTTTGATATGATACTTACTCCTGATCAAAATTTCAATTTTGTGTTCTTCCTTTATCCCGTTTGGCAATTGAGAAATCTGATGCCTCCAATGGAAGTTTTCTGCAATGCACCAACCCTTTGGAAGAATATCATTTTCTGACAAATTAATAACAAATATTTTACTCATATAGTGCAAACTTTTTGACACTCACTGAATGTCTTGAAGAAAATATTTTGCATTTGAAAATAATTATTCGAAATATAACGTCGCGTCCGTCGTGACTTCAAAGTGTGTTTGAAGGCGTCCATGAACATCGATATACAGAGATGTCACATCACGAACACTGTTACAAACATCTATAAACATCGCTGCCCGTTAAACATCGCTGCCTGTTAACGTGAATGTCGAAATATAAACTCTCATAATTTCGATTTTTTCTTGTTTTTTCAATTTTCTATTCGAAAGGTCGATTTCACAGTCGAAATGATGAAAAAAACGTGACCATCCTGCACTTTCGTACAGACCAAAGGTCGCTTACGAAAATGACGACAACGAGTAACGACAACAACGACGACGACGACGACGACGACGACGACGACGACGACGACGACGACGACGACGACGACGACGACGACGACGACGACGACGACGACGACGACGACGACGACGACGACGACGAAAAGGACGACGAAAAGGACGAGGACGAGGACGAGGACGAGGACGATCAAGACCAAGACCAAGACCAAGACCAAGACCAAGACCAAGACCAAGACCAAGACCAAGACCAAGACAAAGACAAAGACAAAGACAAAGACAAAGACAAAGACAAAGACAAAGACAAAGACAAAGACAAAGACAAAGACAAAGACAAAGACAAAGACAAAGACAAAGACAAAGACAAAGACAAAGACAAAGACAAAGACAAAGACAAAGACAAAGACAAAGACAAAGACAAAGACAAAGACAAAGACAAAGACAAAGACAAAGACAAAGACAAAGACAAAGACAAAGACAAAGACAAAGACAAAGACAAAGACAAAGACAAAGACAAAGACAAAGACAAAGACAAAGACAAAGACAAAGACAAAGACAAAGACAAAGACAAAGACAAAGACAAAGACAAAGACAAAGACAAAGACAAAGACAAAGACAAAGACAAAGACAAAGATAAAGACAAAGACCACGACAACGACAACACAAAGACCACGACTTCAATGACAACGACTACGTCGACAATGAATCTATTATGATAAGAGAAAGCGGCTAAGAATATATATAAAAAAAGTCTCCACGGCGGGGAATCGAACCCCGGTCTCCCGCGTGACAGGCGGGGATACTGACCACTATACTACCGAGGACTTACTTAAATTTCTAAATAATTAATATAAAACTCACACATAATCTATATTTTCCTCCTATCTCGTATTAACATGCTGTTTGATGTTCTTCAATGCTAATGAAATCGACCATTAATGAACCCTAGTAACGAAAGATTTGTTATCAATAGATGATTTCGAGAAATCGTCCATTAATGACCACTATTACTGATTGATTTGTCATTAATAGTCGAATTCTCTATTAATGCATGATTGTTGCATAGGCAACCAAACATAAACTAATTCAGAATTTATGGACGCTAAAATGAATATTGACGATATACAGGGCTATTCACGTTATTCGACACGAAGCAGTATGGCTAAAGCATTTGATTTTTTGAATATTTTTTCTTTACGATGGATAGGGACCTATTGGCCCTACATTTCAAAAATATTTTCGTGTTGTACAGGGTGTGCCAAAAACACGAAACATGTCAAAGTTGTTATTTTTTAAATGGAATAGCCTGTATATTATTTCATTTTCGGCATGTGTTCTCCGCTCTTGAATTATAAATTAAAAATTGTTCATTAAGATAGTTGGTGGTTTCAACAACATTTTAATGAATTAAGATGACTGTGTTCTATTGACATTCCACAAAATTAAGGCAAAATAATCACAATCTTTGAACGGTAATAACTTGTTTGATTTAAATGGAACGCCCTATATTTTATGTCAAGAGCAGATGTCAAATTTAATTGTCTATCAAATACTAGTATACATTCCTATAGCTAACTCTTCACGTTTTCAAGTAAAACGCACATTTCCATTTTGCAAACTGATTTTGAGAAATTTAGTGTTCATTAAGTCGGCTATTGCGTTTTGACAAGTTGTATTATTATTTACTTATGGTTGTCAGTTATTTATAAGTGTTTAATTCCAAATCATCCTATTAGTGATAGCTGTAATTTGTGATCTTGTTATCATCATTTTGTTGTAAAAAATGCTAGTTTATCCAAAAGAAGAAAGAAAGAAAACGATTTCTAAACTTGGAGAATGACCGACTTCAAAACTGTTTTCTGGCATCACGAATTTACGCTGAAAGATTTCCCAACAGAAATCATCCAAATAAAACAGCATTCGAAAGATTGTTGACATACTATTTAGACGAACTGGAAGTGTTCAGTATGAAAAACCCATTAAAAAGAAACCTGTGACAGAAAACGAAGAAAATGAATTTGCGGCGATTGCCTCTGTAATTGAAAATCCCCATACAAGTCAAAATCTAATGGCGGAAATTATCGGCATTAGTCAAGCAAGCGTATCAAGAATTCTGAAAAAATATAGTCACCATCCTTATGAAATTCAACTCCACCAAGAGCTTTCCGAAAACGATTATGGGAAACGAGTTGAATTTTGTATGTGGGCATTAGATGAAATTGCAGATGATACCTTTATCAATTCCGTTCTATTTAGTGATGAGTGCACCTTTCATAACAATGGGACTGTTAATAGACATAACTTCCACTATTATGCTGATTCCAATCCACATCAATTTAGGATTAAGGTTTCCCCAAACCAACGCGGGACGGAAGCGGGAACGGGATGAACGCGAGACTAAATTCGATAGTAGGATATATAAAAATGCGTACCAGTGCGATTATTCGTATTCCGAAATGCAGGCAAACAGCGAAATATGTTTGGTTTGCTCCGTGCACTGTTTTTCTAGCATTAGCACAGTTTCCATTTTTCATTCCCGCTCCCGCGTCCCGCTTTGGTTTGAGGAAACCTTTAACCATAATCAACATAGATGTTAATGTATGGGGTGGAATAATGGGTCAATATTTGATTAGTCCTTATTTTAACATTTAAATGGAATGTTGTTTTTAGAATTTTTAACAAATAATTTTCCGGTCCTATTACAAGACATCCCCTTAGACTTAAGAAGAACGATGTGGCTTCAAATGGATGGAGCTCCCGCACATTTCCATCGTCAGGTTCGTGAATATTTAAATG
Source organism: Chrysolina oricalcia (assembly GCA_944452925.2). NCBI lineage: Eukaryota > Metazoa > Arthropoda > Insecta > Coleoptera > Chrysomelidae > Chrysolina > Chrysolina oricalcia. The sequence goes on along the minus strand of OX101812.2, from coordinate 53,681,775 downwards.
TTCATTTCCGAAATCGATGGATTGGAAGGAAAGGATTCTAAAATTGGCCCCCAAGGTCACCCGACCTGACGTCACCTGATTTCTTCTTGTGGAGATATATTAAAGGAATCGTTTATAATACCACCTCCAACAACACCTGACAATATGAAACAGCGTAACAGAGAAGCTTTTCTGAATGTTAGCCCTCATATGTTAGCAAATGTTGCTGAAGATTTCAGAAAGAGGATACGTTTGTGTTTAGAGTCTGATGGTCGCCATTTTGAACACTTCATATGAAATATTTAGGTTTAGGTGAATTAAACCTTAATGAAACTTACCTTTATTTTAATCGTTAAAACACGCGTTAAAATATCTCGATCATTAATCGCATTCATTAATACACTAGTTGATTGAATAACCATTAATGATTAACGACATAAAAATGTACTCAAAGTGTACATTTAATCTACAAATGACAGAATTAAAATTTTGAAAGAAAAAGCAGAACATCAACGACAACAAGCAGAAGCACAGTGGCCAGATACTTACCTCCAATAACAGACCATCAATGGGAACATTAGGAAATTGATCAAAAGAAGTCCAGACCTATCAAAATTATCAGAATCCTACCAAAAATCTTATACTTACACATGAACACCTGGCATGGAAAACATCAAAAATATTCAACTGGGAAACACTACAATCAACAATCAGATGAAGCAGACTTAAAATCAACTATCGAAGGAGTAATGAAGAAAACATCACCTTGGAAAAGCACCGGTCGCGAATGCATACCAAATTACCTTGATAAAATACTACCTAGTGTCAAAGAATACCTAACCAAATTCATCATTAAAATATTACAAGGTAGAGAAAACCTGACAGAGATATATATGAGGGCAACTGTAATACTAATTCATAACAATGGCGATGAAAAAGATCGTGCCAATTATCGCCCGATAGCTTTATCAAACAGAATATAAAAATAATAATAATGAATCGTTTATTTCAAGAATTTTTTTTACAATATGTACGTAAGAAGCACAATAAATTTGTAAATTTGTGCGTGCTTCTTCTCAAAAAAATGTTACATTTTTTTTTATTATAAAATGTATCTAAATATATCATATTCATAACATAAAAGCAATTTTGTGTGAAAACAAATTAGTCTGTAACGAATATTAATTGAATAAATGGTTAAAGTTAGTCCATAGTTTTATTTTTCCTTTTATCTTTGCAAATTTAACCGATTTAATTTCCTGCGGCAAGGAGTTATAGATCTTTGAAGCCAGATATGTCGCGAATAGGGCTCTATAGGGCTCTATAGGGGCCAGGTAGCCGAGTGGTTAAAGCGACATTGTTTCAATCACTTTTGGCTGCCAGTCAAAGGTTCAAACCCTAGTGACTGCAGAACTTTTTCTGATGGCCCGAGAAAGTGCTAGGAATCGCACGTAAAAAGGTAAGACCTCGTTAATCCTTAGCTCGCACAAGTTTCGACTTCTGAGGGTTGCCGTTCGTAAGGGGACGACAGCTGGTTAACAGAAAAAACAATTTTAACAATTTTTTAATTTTTTTTAACTATAAGCCCTTCGTTTGGGACGAAGGTCAGCAAGACCCAGTGGTAACCTGATATTTACTCAGGATACCCTCTAATAAACAAACCAAGTCACAAAAACACTTCCCAACTTTAAAGGTGTATATATTAAATAATGAACCTGGTGCACACAAGACCTTATCAACTAGATACACAATAGGGGGACAATGAGCAAAGGGCAATGTTATACACAACAACAATAATCAATTTGTTCCAAATATAAAAGGCTCTTACCAAATGCAGACACTCAGCGTACTTGGGTACATCTCTTAGAGGAGGTGTTTACACGAAGGGCTTTCGGTGATCGATCTATCTTCCCAATAAGTACCAATGACTCAATATTATTCTCTATTACGCTGGATCTCTCGGGGACTCGCAACACTCGCCACTCGCCAGATAGTATAAAAAATTCTTGGTAACATACTTGCATGTTTACTTTTAGATCTAGTATTTATGTCAGATCTGTGATTAGTTATACACTCTTTAATTTTACTATTACACAATAATCTTATCACAGATTTAATATATAGTTTGTTGTATTTGGAAGACCTTAGTCTCATTAAATAGATCTACAGAAAGAAACCTTTTTGATTTAAATAAACATATTTTCAATTGTGCTTTTTGAGTTACTACCAATGGTTGTAAATGGTTATTAAGGGCAGCTCCCCATATGCAAATTCCGTAATTTAGAACCGATTCTGCCAATGCATAATAAATATTTATTAAAGATTTTTTTGACATCGAATTTCGCAATATGTAAAATTTATGTAGTAATTTACGCAATTTAATATTAACGTAATTAATGTGAGTATCCCATTTTAATAGGTTATCAAAATTTACCCCCAAGTATTTTATATTATTTACTGAATTAATTTTAATACTGCAGTTACACTGATTGTAATTTTCACAATCAGAATCATGAATAACAATAGAATCAATATGTTGCAGACCAGATTTACTCATTGAATAGCAAACAAATTTTGCTTTATTAGTGTTAACTGTGAGTAAACTAGGTATAATCTAGCCAATGTTTTACAGTAGAAAATTTTTTTTCCGCTTTTACAATTCCATCTTTCCAAGTATCCTCTTGAATAATAACACATGTATCATCCGCATAGCAAACGAGATAATCACCCTTAACAACTGAAAAAATGTCATTCACATATGTGGAAAATAACAAATACCCAAGGACAGTACCCTGTGGCACGCCACACTCCACCAGACACGGTGGACTCAGAGCATCTCCAATTTTAACTTGTTGGTCACGTTTATCTAAGTAAGTAAAATATTAACTGGAACAATAGCATTAATTCTCAAAGACCATCTCCCGGAGTGGGCGATTCCGAAAGAACAATTGGCAAGAAAAGAAACATGGGCAACAATACATGGGATGCTTCAAGACAAGGTAATTACACATCCAGATTGAGAAGGAAAAAACACTATTAAGCCTGGTTTGACTTCAGGAAAGCGTATGATTCCATTTCACATCGACAACTGAAAAGATTGGAAACCTTCCCTTGAATATGAACATCAAAAACGTATTAAGAGGATCCATGAATTTGTGGTCGATCCAAGTGAAAACAGAAGAAAATAAAACGAACCCTATTTACATCAAAAGAGGAGTGTATCAAGGTGATTCCATAAATCCTTTATTATTCATACTTATTACTGCAGGAATCATAGAACATATAAAAACAAACCCCATCATCAATAGATCTACCAAGGGACAGCATACCTTTTTAGCTTTCATGTATGATATCAAGAGCCACACAGGTACCAAACAGAGCATGAAGCTAATAACAAACGAGCTGAAAAATGCTTCTGCTGAAATAGGCTTGGAACTCAATGAAGGCAAATGTGGAGTTTACACTAGGAATGATATGCAGTTCCAAGAAGAGGAAGATGACACCCCATTTCTACCAGAAGTGAGAGAAGGGTATACATACCTAGGCTTGGACCAGTTAGAGAGAGATACAACAAAAAACTTGGAAAGCATAAAAACAAAAATAGCAACTAAGACCACAAAAATATTCGAGTCGAAACTTACTGCAAAACAAAAAATAGAACTATTCAACAGCACAATATTCCCAGCAGTAATTTACGTTATGGGTAATATATTTCCTTAGACTTAGATACCATGTTCAGAAATATGTTAGTAGATCACAACATAAAAGGCAGAACAACATCAAATGCTTGAGTCTATCCAACTTCACAGGAAGGAGGGCTAGGAATGAGATCCGTAGAACTAGAAACAGAAATTTACTACATCAGAGAAGGTGTTTACCTACAATCCCATCCTGACATGCTAAAGACAAACGAAGCCTACAAAAGTTTCCAAACTGCAGGGTGGAGGATCCCCTTCAGTGACCATGACTCTATAATCTAAAAGTATGGATGTGAAACAACAAATTATCCGGTTGGCGAATATGAAAAGATCTGCGAAAACCTCATCAAACATGTCAGAAAACAGTACCAAAATCAACTGTTACAACAATGGACCGCAAACATGCATTATGGAAGAATTGTAACAAGTGAAGAGAAAAAGATTACGTTCCCCGCTTTCTCATCCCCTTACATGGACGGTTGGAGACTGTCACTGCTTTACTCTGCATTAGAAGAACAACTTCATGGACTAGGCTCTATTCCAGGACGTAGGGAAAATTGTAGAAGAGGATGTAAGCATGCCGAAACAGCTTATCACGTTTCATCTTGGAAAAGACTCGGCCAAATTACCTTCATAAAATACTACCTAGTGCCAAAGAATACCTTACCAAATTCATCATTAAAAGAAGAAGGTAAAGAAAACCTGACAGAGATATATGTGAGGGCAACTGTAATACTAATTCATTAAAAAGGAGATGAAAAAGATCGTGCTAATTATCGCCCCATAGCCTTATTAAACACAGGATATAAAATATTAACTGGAACAATAGCAAATAATTCTCAAAGACCATCTCCCGGAGTGAGCGATTCCAAAAGAACAATTGGCAGGAAAACAAATATGGGGAACAATACATGGTGAGCTTCAAGACAAGGCAATTACACAATTATCCAGAATGAGAAGGAAAAACACTATTCAGCCTGGTTTGACTTCAGGAAAGCCTATGATTCCATTTGTGAAAACTAAAATGCCTGATTGGAAACCCTCCCTTGAATATGAACATCAAAAACTTTTTAAGAGGATCCATGAATTTTTGGTCGATCCAAGTGAAAACAGACGAAAATGACCCCCATTTACATCAAAAGAGGAGTGTATCAAGGTGATTCCATAAGTCCTTTATTATTCATACTTATTACTGCGGAAATCATAGAGCACATAAGAACCAATTCCATCATCAATAGATCTACCAAGGGACAGCATACCATTTTAGCTTTCATGGATGATATCAAGTGTCACACAGACACCAAACAGAACATGAATGAAATTGCAGGAAATTGACGCTCCATTTCAACCAGAAGTGAGAGGAGGCTATACATACCTAGGTTTGGACAAGTTAGAGATAGATACAACAAAAAACTTACAAACAAAAATAACAACAAAACCCACAAGAATATTCGAGTAATTTACGTTATGAGTAATAAATATATTTCCAGATGAGGAAAGAGCAACTACTTTGAAACACTGCAGAAACTGAGATAACATGTTCAGAATAGTATATTGTGTATCTAGTAGTAAAAGCAATACATTCCCGGACGACAATGTAAATTGTTGGCCGAGGCGTTAAGCCGAGGCCAACAAGTATTGAAGTCTGGGAATATGCTTTTACTACGAGGTACACATACTATTTTTTCTGAAATCGCAATCAGCATTATCAAAAACTAAGGAATTCTACATATTGTTTGCGTGAATTCAATAACTGTCTAAAATGTAAACAAGCCGGCAAAAATTTTCCCGTATGGTTTTCGATACGGTAAAGTACTTTCCCGTACCGTTTAGGTCCAAAAACGGTCCGGGAAAGTTCGTTGCTTAGCAACGAACTAAAATACTAGATTAGCGTATTTTGAGGCCTGAAGTTGCTCCGAGAAAGTGGGCATTCTTGAACGATTTCAGAAAAATATGTTAGTAGATCACATCATAAAAGGCACAACATCAAATGCTCGAGTCTATCTAACTTCACAGGAAGGAGGGCTAGGCTGCGCTAGGCATGATATCTATAGAACTAGAAACGGAAATTCGCTATAAAAGAAAACGACTTTCACACCCAGATATGCTAAAAACAAATGAAAGTCTCCAAACTGCATGGTAGAGAAACCCCTTAAGTGACCATGACTTTATAATCGAAAAGTATGGATGTGAAACCACAAATTATCCGGTTGGCGAATTTAATGAAATCTGCGGAAACCTCATCAAACATGGCAGAAAACAGTACCAAAATCAACTGCTACAACAATAAACCGCAAACATGCATTATGGAAGAATTGTAACGAATGAAGAAAAAAGATCACCTTCCTCGCCTTCTCATCCCCTTACGTGGGTGGTTGGAGACTGACTCTGCCCAACTCTGCATAAGAAGAACAACTCCATGGACTTGTCTGTATTCCAGGACGTAGGAAAAATTGTAGAAGAGGGTGTAAACATGCCAAAACAGCTTATCATGTTTCATCTTTCTGCCCAGGACTCATATATATATATATATATATATATATATATATATATATATATATATATATATATATATATATATATATATATATATAACAAGTCACGACAGCGTTGTACATGGGCTACTCAAATCCATCCTAACAGTTACAGATGCCCCTGATGATATTAGAGCTGGCGTTCAATTTGGAAACGCAACAAAGACTCAACTCAAACAGCTAGACACGATTCATAACATTGCAATACGTCTAGTTCTTGGTGCATACAGGACAAGCCCTATTATATAGAAAGCTTTTACGTAGAAGCCGATGAACCACCCCTAATAATTCGTAGGCAACATCTGAGCCTTTGCTATGCCACAAAACTATCGGCAAACAAAAAAAAAATCCACCTACGAAAATACTTTGGTGAAGAGAACAGCAGACATACCTTTTCAAACTCCCACCGCTTCACTACCTTTTTATGGGCGAATCGAGAAACTGCACTTCAATTTCGAGAACGTCATAACTGTATCCTATGAACAACCGGCTCCACGGACTTTTAAAATTCCCCAGTGTAACACGTCCCCAAATTCTCAACTCCTGCCACCCTAATCAAACCCTCTTCCATGAACTCAAAGCTGAGTCCACTGGTTACGATTGCATTTACACTGATGCCTTCAACATGATGGGCGAAGATAACGTAGGATCCGCTGTTATTACTTCCCACTCCTACCGCCTACCAGCAACATGATCAGTCCATACGGGAGAGCTCTATGCCATAGCAGAAGCCATTTCAGAAGCGCAAAATAACACCATGAACGTTATCTTAACAGACTCTCTCAGTGCTTTGAAAGGAATGATGCAAATGTATCCAAAAAACCAAGTCTTGCAAAGAATCAAAAGTGGCCTATCTGAATTACACCGCGAGAACAAACATTTAGAGGTTTCATGGATTCCTTCACACATTGGAATCGAAGGTAATGAAATGGCTGATACCACGGCGAAGCTAGCTCACGCAGACCTCGTTGAAATAGTTGTTCCTGAAATACCATATGAAGACTTCAAATGGCGAATAAAAGAACTGTCTAGGCAACAGTGGCACACTAGATGAAACTATACAAACTGACAGGAATAAAATAAAATGAAAGAGTATTCAGGTAGAAATAAATTAATTAAGGAAATCTATTGATTGATAAACTGTTGCTATTTCAAATTCACGGCATTATGAGAGAGCTGTATTTAAAAAAAAAAAACAGTGACGTACAATGATTCTTACCATAATTATCAATCGCTACTTATAAACATGCCCCTTGTAATTGCCAATAAACACACCAGGTCTCCTGAAACTCGGCTGAAAGACTATTGACTGATTTATAAATAACCGATTTTTTATTAAATCTACGACACTTGAAAACAAAGGAAGTTAGGACACACGTTCATATGAATATTTTTTCATAAAATATGACATGGAATCACCACCTGGAATTAATGACATCATTTAGTATACACCCTGTATATTGAATAAAAGCGGTTCCAGTACTGTGCCCTGAGGCACACCGAATCATACCCTCTTCGGTCACTCAGAACATTTCCTTAACACATTGTATTCTTTCACTCAGTTATGATTTGAATGAATCGTTTGCAATACACATGATACTAATGCCTGTCTAGTAGGCTTGGGTGTACCACAGTATCAAATGCTTCGGTCAAATCCAGAAATGATATTTTGGTTAAATTACAGAACTTTAATAATATGATGAGTAGCGAAAGTGACTTAGAATTAACTCCCCCAGAAATTACTGACGCCACGTGTATCAATTTGAACCCAGAATTATTAAAAAAAATATAAATGTAAATTGTACAAATCCATCACAGATTGGCGAAGGGATAATAATTTCAAATCTAATGAATTGTGAGGAGCATTGCCCTTATTATCATTATTATTATATATCCCGTAGGTTATGGTTGTTATAGAATACTTGTTGCGATCCCTTTTTCTGAATGTAATCATTAATAGATAATGTTAGTCAGATAAGGATACTCAAATATTACGTAAGTAGGAAAGATGAGTTTAGTGGTATCAAAATCTTTGTGTAGTTCAGTTCGGAATTGAAAATATAGTGTGTTTGCATAGAAAAGTGTTCGTTTGCTGATAAGTCTATCTCGCGTCCTAACAGAATGAAAATATTCTCATTCAGGTGTTCAATATGTAATTGATACGTTTATGGTATTGTTTATTTTGTTGGATATTTTTGATTAGAATTAAAAATTCAATAAATCAGGTTCGACTTCCAGTAACTTTTAGTTTAATATACCACCCTAAAGTCAGAAGAAAAAACTGCAAAGCGCCATAAAGATGTCGAGAATACTTTGTTAGCAACAAACTCATCCAAAAAATCCACTACATTCACTCCTAGCTCCATCTCGCTTCTACTGGACTATATACCACTTACACTCCAATTGTTTTTTCGGGAATTCCAGTTCACTGAATTCCACCTAGCTAACACCAATCCCTTCGAGGCAAATACCATATCGGTAGAAAGAGTGCATATCTAGATTGATTTTAGCCAAGTCACGAACCCTGCTCTAACTATCTCTCTGTTTGTTGTGCTAATGATCTGGGTTAGCCTGTAAACATTCCTGATTTCAAATGGTCAGTCAGTCCCGACTAACCACCGACCATTGCCGCACTTAAATACGTTATAAGGATTTGTATTCCGTTACAATTTCGTGTAATGGAAGAAGTTAGGTAATACGTGTACTGTTTGGAGAGTTGCAAACATTCGAGCTGGATTGCTTTTCTGGAAAGTTCTGTTAGAATCACATATCACAATTTTTATTCGATTGTACAGGATGCGTAGTTAATGGCTTGAACACATAGATGGTGTCAGAGTGTAGGCCCAAATGAATGTTTATATTGATACATTTTTTAATCAGTTTCTTCAGGAAGCACTGAGTGAGAGAAAGTTCTAAATGTATTCAGTATAGGGGGTTACGAATTGTGCAAAATAAACTACTTGCCAGATAAGTGGGACAGCCAAAAAATTACCTAATTTTGACTAGCTATAATTTGGACATTTCTTGGCCGTTGTTGGATTTTCAACCAAAGGTGGAAAGCTTCATCCTTGGTCAATGCGTCATTGGCGCCGGATTTCAATTTTTGCAATTCGTTCTCTTTGTACGGGGTGAGAATTTAGAGCCGGAAACATTTCAAATTTTTGACCAATAATTTGGGAAATGTGAGGGACCCTATAATTTTTTTTAGATGTTGGGTGAATTGTTGGGCCGATACCTCGAGATACCTTTTAATATTTTTGATGAATTGCGTTGCTATGGAAATATTGACATTTTATGAAATTCCATTTTTATTTTAAATTGTGGCCTTTTTTAGTTCAGCAATAACAGCCACCATCTAAACTGCAACAAGGGATATTTCTACTGAAGATAATTAACACCAGTGGCGCGCAAAAAGGGGTTTATGATATTAGAAACAAAAATTTGTTTTTATAGAAAAAATCCAACAGTTTTATTGATCGTTACAATTAAAAAGGTGCCATACCTTTAATTAGCATGATGCTGACAAATTCAGAGGCGTGCAAAAGGGGATTCTGTGATGTACACAAATTAAAATTCCAGTTTCATTATTTTTTACAAGGTGCATACATGTAATTAATTTATCTTTAATTAATTCATTGGCGTACAAAAAAGGGTCTATATGTTTACGTACATAAGAAAAAGTTATTTAAAAAACTAAAAAGAAACCCCAAATATTTATAAAACAAGAATATTAATGCTATTTAGTAAGGCGTTGGCCCCCCTCTAGCCTGAATAACTGCCTGGCAACGACTTGGCATGCTCGAAATAAATTTGTTGATTAGTTCTATAGGAACCACCTCCCAGAGGTCCAGAATCATCCTTTCGAGATCTTCAAGAGTTTATGGCTGACGTTTCCATCGGGAAAACACCAACTTCATCCAACTCCAGACGTTCTCAATAGGATTCAAGTCTGGAGACCTGAGAGGCAATTCACTACGATTAACATTTTGGTCTTGCAGATACCTGTTTACTAATACTGCCCGACGAGACCGAGCATTTTCGTCCACAAGAACAAAATCTTTGCCATAATTGCGAGCATGTGGAAGAACTTCCTGAATCAGACATTCATTCAGGTAGACTCTGCTGTTAACGTTGCCTCAAAACACCACAAGAGTTATCTTTCCGTTGTCTTGAATACCGCCCTAAACTGTCAATCCACCACCTCCAAATGCAACATGGGGACGCATGTTTTCTTCTAAGAAACGTTCGCCCCGTCTCCGCCAAGTTAACAATCGGCCGTCAGAATTATACATGTTGAAACGACATTCATCAGCGAAAAGACAGTCTCTCCACCGAAGATGCCAATGCATGTGTTCTTCGAACCATCTTTTACTGTTCTCCCGGTGATATTTGTTAAAAGTGGGAATTCTGCCTGACGACGAGCATTTAATCCCTGGTCATGTAGGCACCTTCTGATAGTGTTTGCTGAAACATTTAACTGCAGGTGCGCTTGGATTCTTTTGGCAGTCCAAACCCTATTTCTGATTGCAGTACCGTTGTTAGCTTCTCTTTGCAAAGCTCTTCCTACAGATGATTTATTGATATCTAGTCGGCAATCTCTCTTATTCCCTGGTAGCACATCATATCGGCTGAATCTTGGTTCCATATTGAGCCAATATAGATATATTGTAAATGTAAAATCAATATTGGTCCAATATGGATGAATATTCAAAAAACAATATTATATTAATAATATTGGTGGGATATTGGTTGAACTAGTTTTGAATGTAGATTATCACACGAAATATTGGGTCAATATTGGTTGAATAATTTCCACCATTATCGATAATACAATATTGGTTATATATTTTTTTCCACATCTAGAATAAATATTGCGATCAAACTATTCCAGTCATATCGATTATAGGGGAAAAAACTATATTGTTTTTCCAAGTTTGTTAGAATATTGGTTGAATATCATTTCCACTTTATTTGACAAAATGTAATAACTCATATTGAGTCAATATTGGTTGACTGATATTTACCAATATCGATAAAACAATATTGTCTTCACATCTTTTTTAACATCTAGAATAAATATCGCAATCCCAATATTCCCCTAATATCGATCCTAGGAATAAAAACTATATTGCATCTCCCAGTGTGATTACACATTGGTTGAATATCATTTCGTCAATATTCAACAAATCTTATTAATCAATATTGGGTCAATATTGGTTCAATAATATTTATCGATATCGTTAAAACAATATTGTCTTCATATTGTTTCCTACATCTAGATTGAGATGAAATTTGAATATTGGCCGAATATTCAATAAAACATATTGAAATCATATCATGATCAAACCTAGATAAAAATCCGCTAGGTGGCTCTACATATGGAACGTCTTCTAAAACCTATGAAAGTATATTAAATACTTCTCAAAACTTGTTTCAAGACAGCTCACTCAGTGGTTATGGCGATGAAAAGGCAGACTCTGGTGTCACCTTCATCAACTAAAAGACATTTAATAATTTACCAAGGTATATTGACATCCACCAATATATCCAAATGATATTGTACCAATATCGATAAATATTTTGGGGCCATTATAGCTTCAAGAATATTTCACCAAAACTATTTCTAAAATATTCAAACAATATTCGACCAATATCGCAATATGTTCACATTTTACTTCTCGACAATATAACTTTTGAATATTGTGCCAATATTGTCAGAATATTGTATCAGCGATATTGTACCAATATCGCCGAACATTTTGAGGCCAATATCAGTTCAAGGATATTTCGCCAATATTATTCAAGTAATATTGGACCAATATCGCCGAATGTTCACATTTTTTTCTCGCCAATATTGCATTTCAAATATGTTGCCAATATGTTCACAATATTGTATCAATATTTTACCAATATAGGTGTGCTACTTGGGTTGTACAATTTCTTTGTCGCAATCTTAAAATTGTTAACAAATCTGCACTAATTAGACGATAACAATAATTGATATTTGTTTTGACTTAAAATGCAATATTATGTCTAAACCTTATTTCCTTCATGGTATTTCTATTCACATCAACATGCAGAAATACAATTTCAATAGTCGAAAGAAATATCGCGAGTTTCCAATGCAGAATTGATAAATATAGAAGTTAACTACTGCTTACTGACACTACCAGTAGGCCCGTACATGGTCAGGGATTGAAAGCTCGTCAAAATACCCACGATTAAGAAATTTTTCACTGGGCGTACAAAGAACAACAATTAATAAAATTAATAAAAATGTTTCCATATGAATCAAACTTTTTGGATCGCCTTGTATAATGAATCCTTTTTTATATGCCAATGAATTACATGGATGCTCATCTTATTTTATTTTAATTTGTCTACATTACAGAATCCCCTTTTGCACGCCTCTGAATTTGTCAGCATCATGCTAATTAAAGGTATTGCACCTATTAAACTGTAAAGATCAATAAAACTGTTGTATTTTTTCATTAAAAAATAATTTTCGTTTCATAAACCACTTTTTGCTCGCCACTGGTGTCAATTATCTTCAGTAGAAATATCTCTTGTTGCAGTTTAGATGGTGGCAGTTATTGTTTAACTTTTAAAATGAAATCGGAATTTCATAAAATGGCGATATTTCCATAGCAACACAATTTATCAAAAATATTTCAAAGATGTCTCGAGGTATCGGCCCAACAATGCACCCAACATCTAAAATAAATTCTAGGGTCCCTCACGTTTCCCAAATTATTGGTCAAAAATTTGAATTGTTTCTGGCTTTGAATTCTCACCCTGTACAAAGAGAACGAATTGCAGAAAGAAAACCCGACGCAAATGACGCATAGACCAAGGATGACGCTTTCCACCTTTGGTTGAAAATCCAACATCGGCCACGAAATGTCCAAGTTATAGCTAGTCAAAATTAGGCAATTCTTTGGCTGTCCCACTTCATTTGGCAAGTAGTTTATATATAATATTTTCTACATTCTTCAGAACTAACTGATTTATGAATAAACTCGTACTTTCAGGTTTATATAATTTCGTCAAATTTCTTGTGCATATATTTCTTTGGAAACCAATCTTGAAAGTTTAACCAATATCTCACAAGAGGATAAACAATAATGAAATAAAAGCCTCAACAACATTGACAGTCATGCCTTATGAACAGTTCACTTCGAACTTTTTCTGTCTGACTTCTGACTCGATGTTCGTGCGCAAATACAAATTTTGGTTCTAAAAGATATGATACTAATTTCTCACTTTTGTATAAGAGTACTTGATGGTCTATTCATGTCATTGTTATATGTGCAAAGTCAAAGTCAAAATATGCTTTAATGTCAGGAGTTTTACAGCCTATCAACAAAGCTTTTCAACTATAAATAAAAATGTAAATTGAAATAGTTATGTATTATAGATTATAATGATGATAGTTTTCCCGATCTGAACTTAAGTACAGACGAAAGAGAGTACCAGAACCATATGCGGCATATGCGCTCCGAAATGGTGGCGCATTTGCTATTCCAACTGCAGGAAAAAACTAAAAAACCTACAGTATCACCAGAGGAGTCACTGAGGCGAGACTGAGAGCATGTAACTAAATGATAATGAACTAACGCTCATCATAACATCAATTACCCCTTCATTTCTGCCATCTTCTGCCAATCCAGCCGAAGCACTTGGTGAAAACGTTTCAGTCCATCAATGATGAGAATGCACATGAAATAAAAAATATATACACGGTTTTCCACATTCGATGGCCTATTAGACGTTTCTGGAGAACGGAACGATGGATCATTTAAAAAAATTGTGGGCATGAATAATTAAACCCGTCTAAAATATTTTCGTCAGTGTTGCCACTTGTATCAGAAAGTAGTAGATACCTTGTTATTTTAAATAGAACTTCCCATATATTATATAATTTTTGGAATCCTTATAAGATTCCTCACAACTTTCCCGGATAATTCCCTATACCTATAATTATGTGACGATTTTCGAGATAAAAATTATTTTGTCAAACTTTTGTGTAAAACCAGACTATTGAAAAATAACTGTTTTTTTTACAATGCAAATTAAAAAAAGGTCTAAATTTGGGTCATAGCTGCATAATACCATTGAGTATTCTGGCGAAGAACTGGATCTCAGTTTCATCATACAGCTCAGAAGTAAGTTCCTTTCGGGGACTCACGAAAGTGATTGAAACTCAGTTTTTTCAAATAGAACACCCTGTATACTATCTGATTTTTTAATACAACTAACCAGTTTGAATAAATTTCATCGACAGTGTCCTATACCTATCTCCTACCGTTTATGAGATATTGATGATTTTATGATTTTTGAGGTCTGTGCAAGTATACAATTTCAAGTATAAATTGTGGAAAATCTATCGAATAACAAATAAGACCTTAAAATTTTTTGAAAAGGTGTAATTGAATACATGAATTTTCTTCATACTGGGTGTACGATAAATATGGTTATGTTGACAGTTCAAAGAAGATTAAATTCAGTCGACGCAAGAGATAATATTACAAAATTCACTTACCAATAATTATAACACATTTGATACCGAAAAACAAAAAATCATTAGCTCATCTGCTTGAAATGCTGACCATTCACTTGCAAATATTGATGGATTGACGTTATTACATGATCAGTCGTGGCTCTGCGGATTTCCGATGGGTCGTTTTCTCCGATAGCAAATCTTACCCTGTTTTCCAGTTCCTGTTTTGTATTCACAGGTGTTCTATGAACCTTTCCTTTTATTTTTCCCCAGAGATAAAAATCTAGGGGGGTGAGATCTGGTGTCCGCGGCGGCCAAATCCAAAGACCTAAACGTCGTATCCACCGATCTCCGAACAAATTATTGAGTTCGTTGCTCACTTCACGTGTACAATGTTCAGGAACCCCATCCAACTGATACTAACAATTATAATATAAGTTCAGAGGTCTATTGTCCAGGAATTCACTCACAGTTGTTCTCAGAATATCCAAATATTTTCCAGAATTCAACTTTTCCTTATAAATTCAAATTGAAACTTCATCATCCATAAGCATAAAAAACACATTGAAACTAAATTTTTCTTGAAATGAGGGTTTTCTGAGGCCCAGAAATGATTATTCCGACGATTGAATAATCCCTCACGTGAGAATTATGATTCATCGGTAAAATAATTTTTTTCAAAAAGTTGGGATCTCCGTATGTCCATGTTAGTGACATTTCGCAAATCGCAAAATTCTACCAGTTTAGGTGGATCATCACTATGTAAAGCTTGTAGCCTGATGAATTTATAACCGTGTATATTATTTATATATGAAGGAAAGTTCATGTATTCAATTACACCTTTTTCAAAAAAGATGAAGGTCTTATTTGCTATTCGGTAGAGCACAATGTATATATAAAATTCTATAATTGCACAGACCACAAAAATCATAAAATGATCAGTATCTCATAAACGGTAGGAGATAGGTATAGGATATAGTCGATGAAACTTATTGGTAAGTTGTATTGAAAAAATCAGATAATATACAGGGTGTTCTATTTAAAAAAACTGAGTTTCAATAATTTTCATAAGTCCCCGAAAGGAACTTACTTCTGAGCCTCCCTGTATGCTGAAACTGAGATTCAGTTCTTCGCCAGAATACTTAATGGTGTTATGCAGCAATGACCCAAATTGAAATATTTTTTTAATTTGCATTGTGAGAAAAATAGTTATTTTTCAATGGTCAGGTTTTACACAAAAATTTGACAAAATAATTTTTATTTCGAAAACCGTCACATATAGGTATAGGGAATTATCCAAGAAAGTTGTGAGGAATATTATAAGGATTCCAAAAGTTATGTAATATACGGGGTGTTTTATTCAAAATAACAAAGTATCTATTACTTTTTGATACAAGTGACAACACTGTATTGACGAAAACATTTTAGACGGGTAGAACATGTTCAATTATCCATGCCCACCAATTTTTGAAATGATCCATCGTTCCGTTCTCCAGAAACGTCTAATAGGCCATCGAATGTGGAAAACCCTGTATACCGGGTGTCCCAAATTTTATGTGACAGGCAATTTCTGGTTTGTTGGAGGAGATATACAAAAATGTGTTTCACAAAAGTTTTATGAGTTCATGAGAGCTATATTTTGATATAATTTTTAAATATACAGGGTGTTTGTTGTAGGTGCTACAGACCAAAATTCCATTTTTTAAAATAAATTCTGATATCATTTCATGTTTGGTTTTTGAAATTCGGTTACGGCGTTGTTGAGTTATTGCACTTTTCCTTAAATATAAGGTTTCAAAAAAACTTATTTACTCGTACACGAATCCAGTCTATATCTTTTATTGAATAGAACTAGACTTCTACTGAATACAAACCATTATTCTCACTCTACGATACGATTTCGATATCAGTTGAATATAATATTGCAATTCTTGAGAATGTGACTAACTTGAGGGTGAATTGCTATATATTGCACAATTTCATCAAGTAGCTTATGCTTGTTGATGCCATAGTAACAAATGTTGTTGAATTGTTTCTACTGTCCAGTTCGATTCAGTGATTCTTTGCAAAACAGTAACTGTGTTCTTTGTGCGAAAACTCCAGTATGCCTTTCGCGTTTAGTCCAAGGTTATTAATTTTTGGGGAATGTCAGAAAAACTGCCGTCAAGCACAACGTCTATACCAAGAACGTTTTCCAGACAGACCCATTCCGTCACGAATGACTTTTTCTAGAGTTGAAGAAAACTGGGTAATTTCCTTCTACTATAAAGCATTGTCATCATACGAGATCTGTTAGAACTGAAGATTTAGAGATCAATATATCATTATTCATCCACATGTTTCTATTCGTACTCTTGCAGAAGAAGTCGGTGTGAGTAAATCTAATGTACAGAGAATTCTGAAAGAAAATAAATACCACCCATTCAAAATTCAGTTGGTACAAGGTTTGAAACCCACGGACTTTGAACGACGACTTGAATTCATTGCTTGTATTCACGTAATATTACATGAAAATCCTAACATATTCAGTCAAATTTTGTGGAGCGATGAATCGCGATTCCACAATAATGGAGTTGTGAATCGACATAACAGTCACTATTGGTCTCAAGAAAATCCCCACTGGGTCCGCGAAAGTAATTTTCCAACTACTTGGGGTATTAATGTATGGTGTGGATTGTCCAATGGCCGCATCATAGGACCTTACTTTTTCAATGAACATCTCAATGGATTGCGATATTTACATTTTCTAGGAAATGATTTGATCCAGTTGATGGAAGATATTCCCATAGCAGAACGACAAGGAATTCGGTGGCAACAAGATGGTGCTCCTTCTCACAATTCACATGTTGTTACTGAATATCTGGATAGAACGTACCCGAATAGATGGATTGGTAATAAGGGTCCAATTAGGTGGCCGGCTCGTTCCCCAGATTTATCACCGCTTGATTTTTTCCTATGGGGTTATTTATTTAAAAGATATTGTTTTCACTACTCCTCCTTTGAATGTGGATGATCTGAAAATGAAAATTCGACTAGCGTGCAGTGATATTACGCCTAATATTATAAGAGCGACTTGTACGAGAGAAGTGATTGGACGTTTCGAAGCCTGTATAATATCTAATGGGCGTCACTTTGAACAATTTTTATGACTTATATCTAGGTACCTACCATTCTTATGAAATGATTCATCAAGTTATATTATTTACATTGTTATTAACGATTTGTTCTCGAATACACCTCTTTCAATTTCGCAATTGTTTCATATTCAAAATGATTCCTGACTGAATTCCACAACTCAAAATTGAAACCATTACTTCGAACACCCAAAATTTTGACTAATTTTCATGTGATCTGATGCAGAGAGAATAATTGTATGAGATATTTTTAAAAGTAATGGTCGTTCTAAAGACTTTACATTTTAAGCAATAACTCAACAACGCCGTAACCGAATTTCAAAAACTAAACGTGTAATGATATCAGAATACAACGTAGAATCTGAATATGTGATAGTATACAGAGCGTTTTATTTAAAAAAATACTATTTTGGTCTGTAGCACCTACACCAAACACCCTGTATATTTAAAAATTATATCAAAATATAGCTCTCATGAACTCCTAAATCTTTTGTATGAAACATTTTTGTGTATCTCCTTCAACAAACCAGATATTGCCTGTCACATAAAATGTGGGACACCCGGTATATATAACTCAAAAAGTGATTCAGATGAAGACAATAAAATATATTTCATTTCAACCTTGCTTGAATTATGAGTTTCTGAACGCATCATTACAGAATTCATGCAAACTGTAATACACTCTTTCAGACAACAAACACTTTACAACAAACACTTTACATGCTTTCTGAACCCAAATATTTTTTGATATCCATAATGTTCGATGGAAGGTGATTAAACATTTAACATTAATTATAAATTATTGAATATTTGATCTGAGTACTTTTAAGGATTGGCAATTTCAATTCACTATTTTGTCTTCTTATATGATCAGTAGAACTAATACCAATAATAAATTTTGTTTCATGCTTGTATATCAAACACACAGTTTCAAGTATGAAAATTTCAACAACTGGTAAAATTTCATGTTTTAAAAACAGAGGTCGACATGAATCCCGATACTTTGCTCTGCATAAATATCACAGAGCACGCTTCTGTAAAATTAGAACATTCTGAAATCGATAGCAAAAGCAAACACCTCAAAATACTATTCCATGCCGCAGAGGTGATTCGATAAGAGAAAGTTACACAGGTTTTGAAGCTGAAAATACTAATTCATTCGACACTATAAATGCATAACAACCAGAAGAGAGTTTAACGTATAATTTCGTCAAGATCTTTTTCGTCAATGTTGTGCCAAAATATAGTGCCGTCATCAGCAAAAATAGTAAATTAGCCTGAAATTTTGATATTCAATAGGCCAATACAATAAAAATAAAATTGGGCCAAGTATGGAACAATTGATACTTTTCAATTCAGAAAATGATATATCTGATTCAGTTCAGTTATAAGAATTGAACCAATTGAGAGTAATTATTAGGAATTCAAATTTTTGTAGTTTAAGCAAAAGTATGTCACGATTCACACTGTCAAATGCTTTAGAAATATCATAAAATACAACAGCTGCTACTTCCCCACCATTAATTTGCAAATGTACTTCACATAAAAGAGATATTCTCAAAACGAGGTTATAGAAAAATGTAATGAATATCATTCACTGTATTTAATATAGATAAAGTACGAAAATGACGAAAATCTGAATCCAGGTATTTTTCTGCAATCGAAAGCATAACACAAAAATCTGAATTTCTCCTTTTATCAGTTCATGGCACCAAACAATTAATTTTTTCGAAACACGCATTAGTATTACTTTTGGTTCTTGATTTTGATTCACCGTTCTTCGGTTTCCTATCACCAAAATTTTGAAATCGAGAAAAGGAAATTGTGTTTTCTGGACGGAATGGACCTTTACATTTATGAAAAATAAATTGCAAAACTCTTCTGAATCGATAGATTCTAGTCTGAAACTTCCATTTAACAAAGAGTTCCACTATATTTTTTTCATTTTGAAAAAATATCTCATTTGGAAGTGTGCCGCGGACGTCACGTTCATCGGAAACAACCCCTACCACAATCCACGTTCCAGAACATTCAATACCGTTCTCCTCAAAAATATTGATTTTTGCTTGGTATAAGCCATTGAGAAAAAATAAAACTTCGTCACTTGATCGGACTCATAGAAAAAAATCCACAATTTAGCTACATTTTATTGTTTTTGTAGCTTTCAAATTTCCTGAACGGACCATCCTCTCGATGAAGAACGAGCATTGAGCATTGACAACACCGCAAATCATTATGACAATGACAGTTCTCATGCAACAGAAGTGATCTCGAGATTTGAGGTTAATGTTTGTTTTTAGTTACAAACATTTAATTGATACATTCATTATTACTGTAGCGAGGTGCTATTGTGACCGATCTGGTGTGAATTCATTTGTGTATTAAATATGGAAGGGAAATTTGTGAAGGGAAGTTCGGATAATTTACCGAAGGTAAATTATGAGATGATTGACAAATATGAATTTATGGCTTACAATGACTAAAATTTTAAATCGTTCCTTGAACGCTGCTTGAATACAGTGATATTCAGTTGGAAATGTTCTTCACAAAAACATTGATTCAATTTTCAACTGAGAATGTTTCTCTTTAAAACATGAATCCCTTCCAAGAGAGATTATCTTGTACGATGGAAAACAGCGACTAAATTCCAACTTTCAGTCGCAGATGATTCCACAACTGACTTTATGAACATCCTGTTCATATTTTCAATGAAATCAACATGCCATACCCATGACAGGTTTTATGTCCAACAATTCCTCATTACAGTGTGAAATTGCTTCTGAAGAGTAGGTTTTCCAATTCGGTACAATTGCAGTTTAGGGTAGTAACCCCGATTTTGACAAATTTTTTTTTGGGGGTTATTTCGAAGTCCTTGAACACAAATCTGAAGTCAAAAAGCCTCGCTCTCACATACTTTTTGATTTACGACCAATTAAATGTCACAAAAAGGGTATTTTCAACATCAAATTTTTTCCACAAAAAGCAACATTGATTTGCCTTTGCCTTATATGAGCATAATCTAGACACATCAATTCCCGCATTTTTGGAACGTTTTGCAGTATTTTCAACTTTGTATTGAAAATATAAGATTTAAATTAACATAACAATACATTTGATGAAAATCGTTTAGTGACAGCAGGGAACTAAAAATGACAGTTTGACAGATATGGATAACAAACGGTCGTGTTCCGATATTCTGAAATTCACAAGACACTTTTCGCGCTACCTCTCATGAAACCCTGTTAAGTCTCGTTCATACCCGCGTGAATTTTGCAATTTTTCTGCGAATAGAACGTATGTGTGAATAAACATGTGTTCTGCATCAACGACTGGTCGGGCATGACTGGTAGCCATTTTATTTCGCGATATGAAAAAACCGTCGCAATAACTACGTGGCATTTTATTACCCTACTTGTTGGTATAACATCGTAATGTTGCAGTTTATCGAGTATTGCATTATTATTTCTCCACGAAAAAAAATTGAACTTTTATACAAAAAGTTCCGCAATTCCGCTCACGCTCGCTTCGCTCGCGTATTTCTGGCTATGAATCTTCACCAAGAAAAAAGGAATGAACCTTTCTACAAAAAGTAGAGAAAAAATAAAACAGTAGTAGAAAAGCGCGCGCTCGCGTATTTCTGGCTATGAATCTTCACCAAGAAATAAGGAATGAACCTTTCTACAAAAAGTAGAGAAAAAATAAAATAGTTGTAGAAAAGCGCACGCTCGCGTATGTCTTGTTACTGATCTTCAACAAGAAATGAGGAATAAACCTTTCTACAAAAAGTGGATATAAAAAGATAAAATAGTAGTAGATAAAATAGTAGTAGAAAAGCTTCACTCGCGTGTAGTTCTTGCTATACACCTTCATCAAAGAATAGACGAGGAAAGTGTATCGTAACAAATGTCATCCTTGTCACAAACTGATTTTAAACAAAGAATGTTAGGTGTCATTCTTTGTTAATTATTTGCTGCTTTGCTTCTCAAATTGTGTTTGGTTGTTTGGATTTTGTTTAGTCAAGCAAAAGAAGTTGAAAAACTTCAAAGGAAACAATATCGGACAAGCTGATTTTAATTCGAGAAAGATTCGTTTGTAATCAGTTTTTGACAAGAATGAAATTTGTGACGTCATCACTTTCCTCGTTTATACTGCCGTGCTTAGCCCAGAGTGGCGGTAACTGACATTAGTCTATATTATAGGAAAAAGAGTTATGAATTTTTATTTTTATATTTTAGTACATGTTCAATTTGTACCTTCATTTGGGTTGCTTTAATTTATTACCAATTAAAGCATCCCAAGTGAAGGTACAGATTTAAAATATACTAAAATATCAAAACAAAAATTGAACTCTCTTTTCCACAATATACCTAGTCGAATGTCAGTTACCTCTGAAGAACGTTTGTTTCCGCTTAATGTCAGTAAATTTTTAACTTCTAAAGACTTGATCATACTCTCGCGAAATTCGCAATTTTTCTGCGAATGAAATGGTTACCAGTCATGCCCTACCAGTCGTAGATGCAGAACACATGGTTCTGCATCCATTTTATTCGCAGAAAAATTGCGAAATTCGCGAGGGTATGAACGAGACTTAACAGGGTTTCATGAGAGGTAGCGCGAAAACTGTCTAGTGAATTTCAGAATATCGGAACACGACCGTTTGTTATCCATATCTGTCATACTGTCATTTTTAGTTACTTGCTGTCAATAAACGATTTCCATCAAATGTATTGTTATGTTAATTTAAATCTTATATTTTCAATATAAAGTTGAAAATACTGCAAAATGTGCCAAAAATGCATGAATTGATGTGTCTAGATTATGCTGATATAAGGCAAAGGCAAATTTGTTGCTTTTTGTGGAAAAAATTCGATGTTGAAAATACCCTTTTTGTGACATTTAATTGGTCGTAAATCAAAAAGTAAGTGAGAGCGAGGCTTTTTGACTTCAGATTCGTGTTCAAGGACCTCGAAATAACCCCCAAAAAAAATTTCGTCAAAATCGGGGTTACTACCCTTAACTGCAATTTTTCCGAAAATGCTAATTTTCACTTTCAGAATTTTTCTCTCAAGTTATATAGGGTCTTTCTCAATATCTATCAGATGTAGTTCAATGTCCAGCGTGGCTTTTGCCGGGGAAGTAGTTGTTTTCTGTTAGATATTACAAAAAAGTAACTTCAATTTTATCGAAGGGTTTTTCCATTTCCAGAGGAGTCATGTATTGATTCAATTTTCAACTGAGAATGTTTCTCTTTAAAAAAATAAACTGCCATCTTCTAAACTGCAACAAGGGATATTTCTACTGAAGATAATTAACGCCAGTGGCGTGCAAAATGGGGTTTATGATATTTTGAATCGAAAATTCGTTTTTATTGAAAAAGTTTTATTGATCGTTACAGTTGAAAAGGTGCCATACCTTCAATTAGCATGATGCTGACAAATTCAGAGGCGTGTAAAGGGGAATTCTGTAATGTGGACAAATTAAAATTCCAGTTTCATTTTTTTACTCTTTCACTTATTTAAAATAAGAATCCATGTAATTCATTGGCGTATAAAAGAGTATCCATTATACAAGGCGATTCAAAAGTTTGATTCAAATGAAAACATTTTTAATGATTTTATTTAGTGTTGTTCTTTGTTTGCCCAGGTACCGTTGTTAGCTTCTCTTCGCAAAGCTCTTCCTACAGATGATTTCCTGACATCAAGTAAGTCGGCAATCTCTCTTATTGTATAATTTCTTTGCCGCAATCTAAAAATTTTCACCAAATCTACACTGATAAGTCGTGGCATTCAGACGATAACAATAATTGATATTTGTTTTGACTTAAAATGCAATCTAATGTTAGAACCTCATTTCCTTAGTGACATTTTTATTTACATCAACGTGCAGAAATAAAATTTTGACATTTGGATTGCGTTACAATGAATTACATGGATGCTCATCTCAAGTAAGTAAAAAAGTAGAAAAAATTATGAAGCAGGAATTTTAATTTGTCTACATTATAGAATCCTCTTTTGCACTCCTCTGAGATCGTTAGCATCATGCTAATTAAAGGTATGGCACTTTGTCAACTGTAACCGTTGAGATCTAGGTGTTTCAGAGTGTTCTGATCCAGAATCTGATGTGAGTTCAGTGACCAAGATACATAGAAACCCTGGTGTGATCTCTTATAGCTGTGAAACCGACATACAAAAGTGTTAAGGTACGTACTTGATTCGTGATATTTTTACTGCGTTGATACCGTTTCAACTCTTTAGCACACAGATGGCGGCAAAATTACAGATTCATGATGACGCTTGGACAAGTGTCATGTTATGTAATTTTCAACATTAAATTGTATTTGTTGTGATATTCATTAACCATAATTTGTAAACATTCAAAATTCAATCAATTCAATTCAAATTTTAATCAAATATTCGGAATGTTGGAAACTCCGCTATTTTCGACTTAAGCCAACGGTATCAGTGCAATTACAGTCTCAAAACAACTTTATTGAAACAAAAGCGAATCAGTGATAACACCATGGTTTTTATACATCTTGTCAGTGACAAAAGAACCCATAATATGTTTTTCCCAATTTTCCACTTTTCAGTTATTCATGAAAAAGTAAGTCTTGGTTAATTTCTACAGTGATAATGGAACTTTTATGGGCACTTTGTGACCATCAAAGATATTTTAAAATCAACAGAGCATTATGGATGGATGGAAGTTGTTGATATTGCCAGCTACATATGACACCCTGTGTATTTCAATGATTCAGCATTGAGTTCTGGTGTTCTGGGAAATTCCAAAACCAGGAGATTTGGGTAATTTTTCAATAAAAGATACTAATATATTTTCTTCAATTTTTCACTATTCAAGTGGTTACAGTTTGCCATGGAAAAGTGGTATTTGGTTATTTTTCGCAATATTAATTCATTATTTTCGTGTATTTCTAAAATTAAGCAAAAATTACTGATAAAACCGTTGAATTTTATCAATGAAAACGAATTTTTGTTTCTAAATATCATAAACCCCTTTTTACGTGACACTGGTGTTAATTATCTTCAGTAGAAATATATCTTGTCACATATTGAAATAAAAACGGAATTTCATAAATAGCGATATTTCCATAGCTTCGCAATTTATCAAAAATACTCCAGAGATGTCTCGAGGTATCGGCCCAACAATTCGCCCAACATCTAAAAAAAATTCTAGGGTCCCTCACATTTCCCAAATTATCGGTCAAAGATTTGAAATGTTTACAGCTCTAAATTCTCACCCTGTACAAAGAGAACGAATTGCAAAAAAGTCCTGACGCCAATGACGCATAGACCAAGGATGACGATTTCCACCTTTGGTTGAAAATCCAACATCGGCCAAGAAATGTCCAAGTTATAGTTAGTCAAAATTAGGCAATTTTTAGGCTGTCCTACTTCACCTGGAAAGTAGTTTAGGACAATTTTGAAATTTTTTCAGAAATTATTGAATTAAAATAGGAGAGTTGTTCAAGAGATCTGTTCGAAAATCTTGGTAGCTGAAGAAATTACTCTCAAATTTCAACGTAAAATGTCATCTCACTTACAACATTCAGAACTTCGAACCGATTTCACCATCAAATCACAGCCTTGATAAGAAAGTATCATCATCATTAAATAGTATTTATAGCCCTGACCGAAAACATCTACTATTCACACAATGTCTAAACGATCTCCACCCTCATAAAACAAAACACAGATCGAAAACAAAAGCAAGCGAGGCTATCTCATCCAGAAATAGGAGACAGGGTGAAGATGTCAGGCAGTAAGAGAAACATTGTAAAGTCAAATGCGAACTGTAAATCTTCACTTCCCGCCCTCTCGCTTTATTTGACATCGGGAAAATTAAATTCCGACCACACCGGGGGATGATGCCATTATTGTAACAGACACTCGGCTAAAGTCCGTCAGATTTAGAGCCCCGCTTTCCTGTGCCGACGGTCATATCGGGGTGTTTTATTGGATTTCTTGGAAATTCCTGTGTTTTATTGGAATGTAAACACGTAACAAGAACTTGTGGGCATGACGTATTTGGGGTACGATGATCGCAAATCATGAACCCACTGTTCTCTTACAGCACGATAAAAAATAGTAAAATAGGTTGAATGTAGACAAAATAATGTTGGTATTCTGCCTTTGCAAGAAAACGCCATGGTATTAACAATACGAGGTTGGTTTGACAAGTCCGTGCAAAGTCCGATAGAGGTCATGTTTGGTTAGTATCATCTCTTGAATGAACGCACCCCAAGTTTCAGCCATATTGGTTTATATCTTTGTGCGTGGCTTTCGTGTAAATCAAGGATTTTTAAGAAATGGACGAAGAAGAATTTCGTCTGGTAATTAAACACTTTATGAAAGGCAAAACGCCTCAGGGGACTAAAGAGAAGCTTGAAAAACATCATGGTGACTCTTCACCTTCGATTAGAACCGTCTACGAGCCCCTTCCCATTTCAGTTGGCCCAACTATAAAAATCTTAATATTTTAAGTACCATGATATAATAATAAATAATACATGATACTTTAGGTCATAATGTAATGAAAGGGTATATTTTTAATAGAATCAAATAGAAAAACTTCCACTTTTTATTTCCTTTCAGAATTCTAGCGATAAATAAAAAAAGTTCCGAAATTGAAAGTTTCTATTAGTTTTTAATAAACGCCATTGGACTTGTTTTACAAAATAAACATATTATATCGACGGTGGCTTTGGGATATTTAAGCAAAGACAAAGTACTAAGGAACTGTCAGAATATATTTTATGCATTTTAAGGTTAGTTCTTATCGTGAAAATGGGTAGAGGAAAGATTATTGATGAGAAAATTTGTTTAATCATTATTAAATTTGCCCATTCTGGAAAATCAAACTCGGAAATTGCAAATTTGTTAGATTTGTCGCGATATTGTGTTAGAAATTTAGTTAAAAGATACAAAACTACCGGTTCAGTTAATACAAAGCCTTGATATGTGAGAAAAAGCAATATTGCAGATGCAGATAGAAGAGCGCTACGAAGAATTATCAAAAAGAATCGACGTTCCAATTATTTACAGTGTGCTCTATGGAGTGATGCTATTGGAAGGCGCATTTCGAGATCCACATGCCACCGGGAGGCCCACAAACTGGGATTTGGCACTTACAAGGTAACATTTTTGATGATAAAATATAATGAAGTTGACACTGGATAAATATTTTTTATGCAAAATTGTTTACAACTGACAATTTTGTTTTAGGCCAAAGAAAAGCCACTGTTAACGCCACAGCAAAAGAAAAACAGCTTAAGATGGGCTAAAGAAAGCTCCATTTCATCCAAGGAATTGTGAATACTGTAAAATATTTGGACATATTAGAAGAATAGCTGCTGCCAGTCATGGAAGAATGTTTGACATCAGGGCGAGATTTTGTGTTCCAACAGGATGGCGTCGGATGCCACACTTCAAAAAAGCTCTCAATTGGATGGAAGACTATAACATACCACTTTTAGAATGGGTTTCTAGTAGTCCCGATTTATCTCCGATCGAAACATTGTGGCATGCGATGAAAAAAGTGTTGCGCACACATCCTGCCAGAACAATCCCTGAATTAAAGAAAAGGCTTCAGGAGATATGGGATTCGTTTACACCACAATTTTGTTAAAACTTAGTGAATACTAGCCACAAAGAATTTTTGCAGTTTTGAAAAATAAAGGCGATGTTACCCAGTGGTAAACTTCAAAACTGTTTTTTTTTATGTTCTGTATTTGTTCACGATTTTCTATTTTTTCTCAATTTGTATAAATTTATTGGTTTTTATGTATATATTTTGGTAGAGTCTAATTATGTGTATAAATAAACAAGTATATATATGTATATATGTAACCTCATTTCTTCCACGCACAGGCCCCGCCTATAGTGGATCTCACATGTTTATTTACTACTGATTATGTATTATGTAACTTTCATTTATCTTTGTGTGAATGAACTTATTATTATTATTATAAATAAATAAAAAAAAATAATTCATGCGGTACTTTTATTTTGTCACCCTGGGACAAATTTCTGAAAAAATATAATGTGGGCCAACTGAAATGGGAAGAGAGTCGTATAAGTGGTTTCAAAACTTTCGGACTGGCCATATGGGCACAAGTGACGCGTAACGTTCTGAACGGCCTGTGGAGGTTACGACTCCAAGAATCATTGATAAAATCCATGATATGGTGATGGATGACAGAAGAGTTAAGGTGCGTGAGATTGCTAGTGCTGTGGGCGTCTCAACTGAACGGGTACACAATATTTTTAAAAAAGATTTGAACATGAGAAAGCTATCCGCAAGATGGGTGCCGCGATTGCTCACGCTTGACCAAAAACGGAATCGTGTGAAATGTTGCCAGGATGATTTGCAGCTGTTCCAGAAGAATCCGGAGGACTTTAAGCGTCGTTTCGTCACTGTGGATGAAACATGGATACATTATTATACTTCTGAGACCAAACAACAATCTAAACAAGGGTTACAAGGGGGAATCTTCACCAAAAAATGCCGGAAAGTTTATGGCGACTGTCTTTTGTGATTCGCAAGGGATAATCCTCATCGACTATCTAGAAAAAGGTAAAACTATTACAGGTAAATATTATTCATCGTTATTGGACCGTTTGAAAACCGAGCTGCAAGAAAAAAGCCCGAGATTGGCCCACAAAAAAGTCCTTTTCCATCACGACAACGCACCAGCACATACCTCAGCAGTTGTGGTCGCAAAGTTAATGAAAATAGAATTCCGACTCGTTTTACATCCTCCCTTTTCTCCAGACTTGGCTCTCTCGGACTACTATTTGTTATCCAATTTGAAGAAATGGCTGGAGGGACAAAGATTACATTCAAACCAGGAGGTGATTGCAGACACTAATGGATATTTTGCAGACATGGACAGATCCTATTATGCAGACATGGACAGATCCTATTATTCGGAAGGGATAAACAAGCTGGAACATCGTTGGACGAAGTGTATAAACCTAAAAGGAGACTATGTTGAAAAATAAAAAAGATTTACTCCAAATACGTTAGTAGTTTTTATTTTTGCACGGACCTATCAAACCACCCTCGTACAACAATTTTGCGAAACTTCCTCATTACTTCATCCAATCGCTTGTGACAAACCAAATATTGGTTCGATAATTTTGGACGATAACTCTGGACAACTGATAAATGTATGTGATTGTTTAAAATACAGAGTAGCCCAACAAAACTCTCCACCTTTTATACACTGACCATGATCCTTTGCTGGCAATTTTTGTTGAGAAAAAGGCATTACGCAAGTGGCCTAGTAGCAATGGTGGGTGGCTAAAACTTCATATAAGTTTAAGTATTTAAAGGTCTAAAGGGAAGGCCGCCAGCTAACAGTGAAGAAGGGCGTGGGTAAGATGGTGAAACGAGCGCCACCCGTTTTATCACCCCTTTGGGACTCACTTATGAATGTTACAAAATAAAACAAAACGGGAAATTATCCAAAGATAATAATTAAACTTCAATTACGTTTGAAACGATAATATAATATAATAATTGTTGAAATCTCATTCAGTTTTCGACTATCTACTAAAATTCCGCAATGCACAAAATCGCCCTTTATTCGTGAAAACACTGTCAAAGGCCAATCCGATTTCACTCTGGCAATTTGTCCGTGACACAGAGTTATATATGAAATTTAGAAGAATAATGAAATGATTGAAATGTCGGTGCTGTCACTCTGGCGTATCTAGGTTAAGGATAGTTGTTTTGTTTACAATGATTGAAATGGAAATTACTATTATGAGATTATATACTAAAGATGTAGTTTCAATCAGCCCTTTATAATGGAGGTGACCAGAATCATTTACTCTAGATATAGCTATATCGTCAGCTCACAACAAATATTCTGGGTAAGGTTCTTAAGTTCCTATCAGGACAACTCGGATCGAGAAGCTTGCTAGAGAAGCTTGTAAATATTTATGTCCTAAAACTAAATTATGTTGGGCGCAAGTCACCAAGAATGTGCCTCTTGAAAAGAGCAACAGGTTATAAATGACACTTCTGGACTTTATAAGCAAGTAGGCAATGAATGAATGGAAATCAGATATTCCAGATAAGTTATGAAAGGATCAATCTTATAACTAGGCTTATCTGTTGTGTCCTGTGGAAGTGCTGTATCCCTGAGGAAGTTCTGTATAGGTACTCTAGAAGTCCTGAGATTCCGATGTTACGTTTCACTGTGGCAGTTAGAAGCTCCATGCATAATTATCATCAGTTAGTAAGCGGCTACTTATAACCTCTGCAGACTCAATCCAAATAAGTGCTTGCGGAAGTATAGAAGGGTACTTCGACACCCAGGTAAGGTACCGGAGAAAGATGGAAAGTTGAAGATGATAGCAAAGGCGCAGAAGGAAGGTAAAACTAAAACTATAACAAAAAAAAGGCCTTCGGTGTAATGTGGCCTTATAGATGTCTGTTCCTGTCTTTAAGGATGTTTGAAATCAGTAGGATTTTACCTCTACAAAAATAATATCCAACAGGTATGTCGAGAGTTTTATCAGAATCTAAATACCAGGAATAAAATAATTTATCTCTTTGTAGATGCTAATCGTACTTAGTAAATCCGTAAAACGTGTTGCTAGAGCTAGATCTAAAATCCAACCAAGAATAGCAAAATGGCTAAAAAAAAGTACCACAAAAAATGGGTCAATCCATTTGGGCTTTTGCATAGAACAATGACAGGACCAAAGGGCTTAAGGCAAGTTTGTAACTAGTACATTTTTACTGCTCAACTAAATTGGAATCTTTTGAATGCTGAAGTTTAAATAATGGTGACAGGGGTTGATGAATAATTTTAATAATATCTAGTTCTGATGAAAGTATGATTTGGTTTATTTAAACAATAATTATTTTTATGTTTCAGAAAGAATATTGAGAAGAGAGGAAGAAGATATAATTTAGCAAAACATTGGAGGTTATATTTTGAACTTGTCACTTGATCAGATAAATAAACAATAACAGAAGGCATCACTCCGAAAGATAGGTTTCAGCTTCAAAGGTTCTAACTACCTGGTGAAGTGAAAACAATAGAAAATTCAATAGAAATGAGCAAGAAGTGAAGAACAACACAAAGCAAAGACCAAAGAGCAAAATAAGAAAGAAGAAACTAAGAAGAGCGTACAATAGCTATCTGATAAAATGAACCCGTAACACGGTAAGTGGCTGCAGCAATGGGCAATAATTTTATCCGCATAATATATGAAATAAGAATTGTGCGTTCAGAAAAAAACTGTAATGCTGACGCTTTATCCGTTTGACGTTATTCATGGAGTCGAAAAAAAATTGATTGTGGTCACATTTGTTATTTGGAAGCAGAGCTGTCCCGAAGCAAAGTACTTAGTGCTCGTGGAAGCACTCGAAGCACTTTTTTGCTTTTAAGCACTATGCTCCCGAGCACTTTCTTTTACCAGTTTTTAATACTCTAAGCTTCTAAGCATTTAACGAAAAGGCTTAGTGCTCAGTAATCCCCAAGGTGTTCCCGCGTAGTCCAGTGCTTTGGAGCACTTTCCGAGATTACTAAGCACTAAGCCTTTCCATTTAAATTAATCTTGTCGAAATATTTAGAATATTACTGTCTCGAACTTTTATTTCTGAACTCAACTGAATTGCTTTGAGAAAACATCACTGCGGATTCGTGCGGTGTTTTCTCGAAGCGAATCAGTTCCGTTCAGAAATGAATCGACAAACTTATCGCAAAAATTCAATCATTCGTTTCAATGGACTAGTTTTCATTTTTATTATGGATTAATTCTAAAAATTAAAGTAAAATGAAACAAAAATGTGAAAGGATCATTGAAATATCTCTAGAAATGAAAATGTTATGGGACTTTGAAGTTGCTCTTGGAAGAATAATTCCACAGTACGCAGTGCTCTAGTGTGTGACGTTACGCCACATGAACGAGGCGACTGGTATTCGCAGAGTGCTTAAAAATTTATCGGTGTACGATCACTTGCGCCATTCGTGTCGTGTATTACACGATGGCTGAAATTAAAAAAAATATCCCTCAAATATTGTATTGTGCCTATATGTAAAAGCACGACAATTAAAAACCATAATAAATTATTTTTACATGTACCAAATGACATGAATAAAAGGAAAAAGTGGTGCAAACTAATGAGGCGTGACTTATTCGGACTTAAAAGTACTACATATGTGTGCCTTGGCGCGGCTAAGGATCTAATACGTAATTATTTGTGGTGTAGCGCTCTTAGACATGTGGCGTGACGTCACAGACGAGTCGGAGACCAAAGACGTTCCGCGCTAAAATACGTAAATCTGAATAATCTATATCTCAGTCATTTATTGATGGATTAATAAGAAAAACACAGATCTACTAGTTCTGACCTATATTTTAATTCCATCGCGTCAAATATAATATTTTCAACATCACTAAACTAGTCCATTGACAGGTCTACTCTGTCTGGAGTGTCTTTACCCACTGAAATCAAACATTGACCATAGCGATGTATTTAAAGAATGAAGATGCTATTGTAATGTTTTTAATAATTTGCTTTTGATACAGTTTGTGAAACTGTGATTAATCATTTTGGGCGGTGCGCTAAATGCCATTTTAGTAATGTGAGAAAAAGTAACTTGAGTTTTCAATAGACTCGGTTGTTACTTGATGGAAATCCTAAGTACTTCTCAGACTGTTAGATAAGTTAGATAAGTTACTGAAACTCAATTTAACACGATAAGATATCAACAAATTATATTACATTGCGACATGTTTCACCACAATGTAGCTTTTTCAAGCGAATAATCTATAGTGTAGCAAAACATGTCATGATGTAATAGTATTTTCCTCCTACCCCTATAGAAAGTACACACTTTCCTCCCTCAAACCAGGAAGGAAACTCATACTTTTCCTCCCTAGGGAGAAAAGTACTTTTCCTCCCCCTCATTTCAAGTAAGTTGTAAACGATGAAACTTGTGATTCTATTATAATCAAATTGTTTCCATAATTTCTAGAACATCTTATATATCCTGTATTCTGGTAAAAATCAAACATGAATGTTACTTCTACTCTAGATCTTTAATAGCTATTTGTGTATTTAGAGCGCAAAGAGATTAATCTTTGGAGAACGGCAATGACACTTTGTGCTCGAAATACACACATTATTTTTTCTACAAGCGCAGCTCTTAGAAAAAAATTATCGACACTTCATTCAAATAGGCACATAACATTACTTATGAGAAAATCACTCAATAGCAATCCGAAATGTATAAGCTATCTAAATGTTCAATAATTCAAATCACTAACAAGAAAAGAATAAAATAACGTTCTTGAAAAAAAAAAGTTGTAATTGCCAAGAGATGAACCCGGGACCTTCGGATTACAAGCCCAAGACGCTAGCCATTGCACCACCGCAGATTCTCAGATACACATGACTGTATTGTCTATACTTTCCATCAAGTAAGAATCGGTCTATTTGCAAGGAAAGTCACAAAAAGGTTTTATTGAGTGGGTAGGAGGAAAAATCATATGTATTACATGGGAGTAAAGTGCCTTTTCCTCCCTTGGATGTTTACTGCCCTCCGCTTCGCGTCGGGCAGTAAACTACATCCTGCGGGAGGAAAAGTGGCACTTTCCTCCCTAGTAATACAAATAGCTATTGTGGAAATCTTATTTGTTTAATTAAGTTTCAGTAACTTAAGGATCTTAAGTATTTTATAAATAAAAATGCGTTGTACTCGATATTTCGGAGCACTTTTCAAGAGTGCTTAGTGCTTAGTGCCCGAAGCACTTTTTGTCAGTGATAGGCACAGCTCTGTTTCAAACCTACCAATAAACTATGAACAGATTGCGGAAGAAACGCGATAAAATTCTACAGAAAAGTTTATAGTTTTTGTTATGCAGTATGGCCATAAAATAGTCCCAATATCTCAGATGAAATGAAAAATTATTCAAATAAAATGAATTACATTTTTTGGTTCCGAAAATCTTGCAAAACCAAATTTTGAAAGACATCTACTCAAGTCACCTAGGCAAATGTATAGCAAGATCATACTCCTACTGGACTAATATAGACCGTGACATCGAACATATCTGAAAGAAATGAAGTATTTGCATATATGTCAAAATAACCCCACAAAAAATACACCTTGTCCCTGGCCACCTACAAAAATATGGTCACGACTTCACGTTGCATTTTTGGAACCAATCTAATACGAAAAATATTTCATAGTAACCCATTCCCATAATAAATGGTTGGAAGCTTTCAAATTGTCCACAACTACTGATGCAACAGCTGTTAAAAATGAACTCAGATTTTCATTTTCACAGTTTGGCTTGCCGGATATCATTGTATCGGACAATGATTCGCCATTTTCATCACATGAATTCGAGAAATATATAATGAAAAATAGAATTATTTACACCCCCTTTTCTCCCACAAAGTGGTGGGTTTGCGGAAAATAGTGCCAAAGCAGTAAAAAAATGCCTCAACAAGGCTCACAAAGAAAAAAAGATATCTACATTGCACTGCAGCAATATTTGTTGGATTCCAGTATTGCCGAACATCGTGTCATAAAACGATTCCATCAAATTAATGTTTGGTTAAAAATACGTCGTTCTTTCTCAATCGCAATCAACGTGGAGAGCAAAAGGTAAATGCAACTGTTTGTTGATGATTACGTTTCTGCGAAACATTTTTCAAAATCCAACGATTCACTTGGGACTTTCAGATGGTACCATAGTTCAGAGACATTTGAATCGACTCAAACCACGAGAATCCACAGCGTACTCCGAGACTTCTGAGAAAGCCCAATATAGTATCTTTTTGTTCGCCTAGTATAAGTCCTATTAGAGATACTGATAGATATCCCAATTGTGAGATTGAACGCGATGTTGGAGTTGAAAAAGAAAATAGTCCTGCATTTGAAAGACAACCACGTTACAATCGTAGGAAACGCAGAATGTAAATTAATATTTATGTTTTCTCTGTTTTTTACATAAATCTCTCAACCCGGATATTCGGAGTGTTCTCCCTCTGCTCGCTAGGTGGAGCGACCTAGAAACCATTTGCCGTAGGCCTCTGTTTGAAGTTGAAAACTCATCGTCATACTCATCTCAGAAGATAATATGTTTATAAGAAATTTCAGCCTCGAAATGTAATGAGGATTCAACCATCGGAGTTTGTGTCCTTGACACCCTGTATAATGGATCTTTTTGCGTTTCATTGGTGCCACAAATTATTATTCATTACCACAACTTTTTTTTGCTGATAATCTGAAAATTCTGAATTCCACACACAATGTGGATGATTGCATAACCCTTAAAAAAAACAGATGATATGCAGGCTTGGTGTGAAGTTAATAACATACACCTGAATATTTCCAAATGTAAAGTTAAGTTTTATACTAGAAAACATACGCACATTGAACATCCATACAATATCCGGGCCAGTTTACTGACTCGTGAAGAAACAAAAGACAGGTGTTTTCTTCGACTCCAAAATGTCGTTTGCTAATCACATAAATAAAAAAGCTGCTGAAGCCAATAAATTGTAAGGATTTATCATACGAAACTGTCAAACGTTTCACTATCTTAACTGTCCTAAAAATACTGTACTTCTTATATGTTAGATCCAAACTGGAATACTGATCAATAATTTGGAGCCCCTACTACTATTGTCACGTGTACACAATTGAAAAAGTACAAAGAAA
The DNA here is from genome assembly GCA_944452925.2 of Chrysolina oricalcia. Lineage (NCBI taxonomy): Eukaryota > Metazoa > Arthropoda > Insecta > Coleoptera > Chrysomelidae > Chrysolina > Chrysolina oricalcia. The sequence goes on along the minus strand of OX101812.2, from coordinate 53,646,214 downwards.
GTTCTTGAAATTCATGTATTTCAAAAATTGTGGTACAGATCCAAGTAGGGAGACTGACCACAATAACCTTCTTAATCATTTTCAATTCACCTCCTTGGAAAAACGAGAAAATGTGCTTCAATAATTTTTCTTCACCAACTGCTGCACCAGCCATATTTACTGCAGTTTGCTCCTCTCTGAATTGAATTTCAGGGTGCTTCAGTCACGGTTGAGTCTCACATTTTACTGCACTACAGCATGAACACAATTTTTTTAAACTTTTTTTTTCCGTTAATCTTCATAAGTAAGCTCATAATAGCAATTTATCATTTTCGTTTCACTCGTCCGATACAAAATATTTGTATTATATTATATTATATGATTTATAATGCTCAAACTTATAGTTTATAATTTGTTCAAAATGTACTAATTGAAATAGTGCTGATGTATTTTATTGTGTCCTGTAATTGGGTGTTACCTGTTGGGCAATAAAGAATTATCATTAATATTCATGCTATCTTTTACTTATTTAAAATTCTACGTTTTGGAGAAGTTTTTCTAGTTCTCCTTGTGAGATGATAATTCGGTCAGTCCCGGTTGAACTGTAAGTTCCTTCATAAATATTTTTTTTTGAATAATGCAGTCCATTCTGTATAAAATATCAAATCTACTTCCAAGAATCATAATACAGTAATTCGATAATTATTGTATGTCGCCCCGTAATGATTAGTTGGAGATATGTCTCACGGAATATTAGTTTTTCACTTCCTCTCAATGAAAATGAAAGATTTGTTTAGAAAGGAAGAAACGAAGTGCCATTTTTGATTTCCGCGCTAGTGAAAGCTAATAAAAACATGGACCAAAGGAAACTTAACTTTTTGAGATGCGAGATTTCAGTACTCAATAATAATAAACGAAAATATCGCGATAGATGATTCAAGAAATAGTAATAATACAATAATTGAAAATTTACCCCTGTATGCAATCTTCGATATAGCTCCAAAATCCTCTTAGTTTCCCTCTTTTCTCGTAGACTGGTTATAATACGGTGTCATTTACACATAATCCCGTTTTCGAACCACCAAGCACTGCACAAAGGGCATTACACCTGTTATCTCTTAATAACTATTAATGTAATCTCGATGGCGTCAGAACAGGGCTTACTATGTCAAGATTATGGATTATTATAGAAACTGTTAGTGTTGAATGTAGACAGTAGGGTTATTTGGGACGCAGACGGATTTGAAGAAAGGACAATGGAAACTCATTTGGATTTTATCAGTAGAATAGTGAAAGCTCTTTGAGTTGTTCAAAGAGAATAAAAGCACCTACTCATTACTAATAGTAAGAATTTATTTATTATATACTTGACGATAAGAACTGAACACAAATTGAATAATATCTATCGCGTCCCGCTTTTACTGTGTTATTTTTATTGTTTAATCAAAAGTTATAAATTATGAAAATGAAGTAACAGGTTTGTTCTTGATTGGAAAAGGATCCGTAGATACCTTTCTGGCTTTTTTTGCCATCGTTAGTGTGGCGAAGTCAAGTGAAAGAACGATCGACATTTGGTTGATGCAAGTGAAAACAACAAGTGGAAACAGAAAACATGCGGATTTCACTACAGAATGCCAACCACACATTTGTGGCTCAGTTAGAAGACTGTGCGATTCCAGAGAACATTCAACCTCGCCACGGAGGTGGCTATAGCAATTGGCGTGAAAATCCAACCCAAGAAAATATACATGGAAGTGGGCCAGTGAGAGAATATAGAGGGTGCTTCAAAATTCAGTATCATGATTCTACAGGCTTGTTTTTTCAGGTCAAAATAAGACTTTTTTTCCTATAAACATGTAAAGTTTCAAGATTTTTTAGTTTTTTCTTCATAGCTCTTTCAGTTTTCGAGAAATTGAAATAAAATTTGAAAAATAGGTTGCTTTAGGACTTACTTACATCATATAGCATGCCAAGTGATTGAGAGAATATACAAAGAAGATCTTTTAGGGGTCAAGCCCATTTTCGCCTTAGAAACTTTTTGTAATGAGTCAATGGTGGATTCTGAACTACGAAATGAATTTTTTGTTTTGTTGATAAACTTTTCTCTCTTATAATTTTCACGCATCTGCGAAGTATATAGAGAAAAAAATTTAAATCATTTTTTGCAATTCGCTGTTTGATTGAATTTTTTAACTGAAGGGGGAACCTATTATCACAATGAAACAAAAAACGCTACTTATTTGGTTTTTGATCTAAATTACAAGTTTCCTCAAACATTATCTAAAAATTAAGAAACATAACGAACCTTGACTTTTTTATGAAAATATCTACCTGGAAAAGCCTTCCTCCTTCTGTGATACAACTCCACTCTTCTTCTCATAGAATAGGATAGAACATAATAAACTGAATTCTATCTCCAAAATTACATATAAGATTATTAAAAACATACCTAGAAATTTAAAACGGAAAAAATAAAACATTTACGAACAGAAAATCATTGTTATAACCCATCAAGTAGAAGTAGTATATGACAAGTTATAAAAATAAAATAGTTGCAATAAATTAGTGAACAGAGAGTTATTGCAAACTGAAACTTGAATTAAAGTATCCTGTATTGTGATTTGTAATTCTGTTCCGTAATGGTGTTATTGCAACAACCTTCTTTCTAGATGCTTTTAATTAAACTTTATTTTGACAAGTACGTCAAATTCTCATAACACCATTGGTCTAATATCATTTGTATGTGCTGCCGAATAGTTTACAAAGAAAATTATTTTTCTACGACAGTGCGTAAACTAAGCTATTACGCTCTGCTGACAGTGCCTAAAGTAATACTTTTTCGCATAAGTGCGTAAAAAATCACCTGTGCTTAAAATCATCAACTGTGCTTAAAGTAATTTTTTACACACTGTTCATACATTTATGCATTTTTGAAAAATACAGTATTTTGCGTAAAAAATAGGCCGCAGTGGAGGGCCTGATACGGGTCCACTCACGTTCAAACCTTACCTAACGGCTATATGTATATCGATGAGTTAAATTAAAAATGTTTTGCTCGTCACAAGCCAGAAAAATGAATGAATTATGTTAAGAGCATGATCAAATATTAGAACCCTTACTCGTGCAAACAATTTATACGCGGAAAACCTATAAGGGTCGGCATAATGTGTCATTCAAAAAAAATATAAATTATGAAAAATTATCTAATATTAATAATAGCTATTTATGATACAAGTTCGTAAAGTAGGACTTTTTTGTATGAGCGTGAAGTTTGTTGAATGAGGCGCAGCCGAGTTCAACAAACACGCGAGTACAAAAAAGCCATTTACGCAAGGGTTTCATACATAGTTTTTTCTTCGACAGTTATTATATTGCCAAACTGTAGCAATTATATCATTAATTTGAATGTTTAATGATATGAATTGTCGTCGTATTATAAAATAAAGACTTCCGAATTAAATTTGACGCAAAGTACTGTATTTTTCATAAAATGCATAAATGTATGAATAGTGTGTAAAAAATTACTTTACGCACAGTTGATGATTTTCCGCACAGGAGATTTTTATACACACTTGTGCGAAAAAGCATTACTTTACGCACTGTCAGCAGTACGTAAAAGCTTAGTTTATGCACTGTCGTAGAAAAATATATTTTTCTTTTATTATTATTACTTTTTTTAGATAATTTTTTGCGTTATATTGGAAGTCTAGAAAAAAAAGAGATAATTTTTCGTAATTTACATTTTTCTAAGAGACATATCGGGTGACAACGAGATCACTTTCGGGCTGCCATTTTTTTATTATTTCACCCTGTAAAACGAAACTTGGCAGAGTTAATATTCGAAGTGAATGTCATTTGACTGATGTAACGACAAATTTCTACAATTTCCGGTTTCCGGTATATCGTTTGTTATTAGGATTCTTTAAATCATTCTACATCCGAATTCATAATTTTCCAATTGATTTTGACATAAATTATATTTTTAAATCAAATATCAATTTTCAATCTAGAGTGCCATGATCATCCTAAAATTTCTCTACGTCGATTCTCTATTTTCAGAAAAATCTAAAAAGATTATTAACTCTGTTCGTTAGCCTAGAGAAAGGCTGAAAAGTTGTATAATTAAATTTTTTTATATTAATTAAAAAAACTCAAATGTAACCATTTCACTTTCACAAGATCGAGATGGCGTCGAATGAACAGCAGTCAATCAGAACCAAACTAAACAAATTGAACAAAAACGATCTTATTGAAATTATAGTAAATAGAAAACTTCCCGAAAATTTAAGTGACTGTGCTCTATTGAGTTACATAAACGGGAAGTGTTGTGAAAAAGTGGAAAGAGATGAACAATTCGTTGGTGCATACGACTTAAGTGACAATGAACAATCATGCGTTAGTGAAGTTTTAAATGTGAATGCTCGTGTGAATGCAACCACCAGAAAATTGATACATCAACTAGAAAAACGTGCATCAGAACAAGAAATGCTGATAGAACTACTCCAAAAGGCCGTAGACGATTATAAACTGAAAAGTACGAAACCAACGTTCAGCGAAATCGTACAAATGCCCTCAACTAGTGCAAATAGTCGGCAAAAAAGAAATTCCTTACCGAACCCAAATGCGAATATAGACAGGACAAAAAACAAACAATCTCCTCTAACTGATAAAAACTCATCAACAATAGCAATGGTAAATGACCAGTCAGACACAGTCGCAAAAAACACAAACATCGTCAAGGAAATTATTTCTCAACAACAGGTGAAATTAGCTGTTGATGATGCGGTGGCTACCATGAAAAGGAGGTATAACACAAATTCCAATTCCACAATACTGTCAGTACCTAAACTAGGTCATTTACACGTTTCTCGTATCCATCCTGAAACGAGTGAAGAAGTTTTGAAGCAGTTCTTGAATAAAACAGCGCCCAACATTAAATTTGATTGTAAACTATGGAGGAAAAGGGAAAATACTGCATCTTTTAAAATATCTTTCCCGATCAAACACGTCAATGAAGTCTATGACCCTTCTATTTGGCCTGAAGATGCTGCCATACAGCGCTTCACGTTTAGAAGCGCAAGCGGAAATTTTCAACAGGACAATCCCCAGAATGCCCCAACGAGCTGATTCCAAATAAAGTGCTTTCTATAAAAGAGTATGATGATGAAAACAATTACTTGGTTGAAAAAATTTCAGATTCTCTAGTGAGTATGTTCCATGTGAATGTTCAAAGCATATCAAATAAGCTTGAAGCGATTGAACTATTCCTAGATAAATTTAAGTTTAATATCATATGCTTCTCTGAACACTGGCTGAAAATTTCAGACCTGCAAAATATTCGGATTCCCGGATATCAATTAATCAGTAATTTTTGTAGAAGTAAAACCATACATGGTGGTGTTGCTATGTTTACCAAAAATACAATAAAGTATGAAATCTTGAATCTAGATTAATTCAACGAGGAAATTCTGTGGCATAAAGTTAGTGCGCACAAATACTTTAATCATCACTACATATAGATCATGCTGTGGAAATGCCGATACTTTTTTGTGCAATTTGGAGCGGTTACTTATGAGGCATACAAAACCTTCTATGCATATAATCGTTCTGGGTGATTTTAATATTAACTTCAGATTGAATTCTAGTATTCTCAGTAGCTTTACAAATATACTGCAATGTTTTGGTCTTGTACCTACCATCTCGGATTACAATAGGATAAGTGCAAACTCATCAAGCTGTATCGACAATATATTAACTAATATGAACTCAGACACTATTACGACAGGTGTCCTAGATCCTTGTATTGCCGACCATCTAGGCCAGTATATCATTTATGGAAGCAATGATCTCACACGTATAGATTCTCAAGAATTTAGGCCAATAACCAAAAGTGGCCTAAACAAATTCAAAAATGCACTTCAGGTTGTGAATTGGTCCATTTACGAGGACATTACTTGTGTGGAATATCTGGCAACCCACCTGATAACCACATACAATAGCCTTACACTGAAACATTTTCCAATGAAAAAGTTTGATGATACCCACAAGAAACCACCAATAAGATGGTACGATGAACACTTGAAATCAGCTCGAGAAACACTCTCAATAATCAAACACATAACTAATGTGAGTAAAGATCCCACTGCTGAGTCTACGTACAAAGCCTTGAAAAAGGACTACAACAAACAGATCAAATTAACAAAAAAAAAACAGCCTACGAAAGTTATATAAACTCATCTAAAAATAAATCAAAAGCTAGTTGGCAAATCATAAACTACGAAACTAACAAAAATAAAAAAAACATCACCCACTAACAATTTAACAGTAAATGATTTCAATGACTTTTTCGTTACTATAGCGGAAACAGTTATTAAATCACTGCCCAACTTGCATAATCAAGTTTTTGTCAACTCTAACCATTTCCCAGCCCCCCGTGGCTCATTCTTCCTGGAGCCTGTAACAATATTTGATGTGAGAGAAGCCATAAAACTATTAAAAAATTCAAAAGCAGTTGACTGTTATGAACTTAGTAGTCGTTTGATAAAGGAAACCGTGGATATTTTGGAGAAACCATTCACTTCTCTAATAAACTTGATATTCTCTACGGGTGTCTTCCCCGATGTGTTTAAATACTCTAAAGTGATCCCTGTTCTCAAAAAAGGAAATTCCTCTAACTTAGACAATTACCGACCTATCTCCATAATTTGTGTCTTTGGTAAAATTATTGAAATTATTCTGAAAAAAAGACTCACTGAATATTTCGAAGGCAAGAATTTCTTGAGTGACACACAATTCGGATTCAGAGCTGGTCGCTCGACAATACATGCCCTACAAGATATCATCAGGGGCATAGTGGAGGGTCTGGAGCAGGGAAAATTCACTACAATTACTCTATGTGATTTAACCAAGGCCTTCAATTGTGTCTCCCATGATATCCTTCTAGAAAAATTAGTTTACTATGGAATTCGGGGAATCACCCTATCTCTCATAGGTTCCTATTTGAGAAACCGACTACAATGTGTCAGTTTGAACCATGTTAAATCTGATTTCAAACTGGTTAAACATGGAGTACCTCAGGGCTCCGTGCTAGGGCCTCTACTGTTCATCATCTACGTAAATGATATCTGTTAGTACTTAAATCACAGCAAATGCATTTTGTTTGCAGATGATACAACTTTCATAACATCAGGAAACACAGTAAAAAACTTGTCACTATCAACGAATGACTTAGAAAATAGGGCCGAAGAGTGGTTCGCTGCCAACAACTTGAAAATCAATAGAAATAAAACAAAGAAATTATTTTTTACAACAAAATTAACGGATGATAGCAACAAGGATCAGAAAGCAGTGCAAAATTGTTAGGAATTACAATAGATGACAAACTAAATTGGAAAAATCATATAGATGATCTGAGTAACAGATTATCTAGCACGATATTTCTTTTACGACAACTGAAAAGTATTCCCAAAAAAATTCATTAAATATCCAGTTATATAATGTTCTGCCGGACTCATTAAAATCTTTGGGTAATCGTAAATTCAAATCTATTGTGAAAAAATATCTTCTTCAAAAATGTTTTTATTCCATTGATGAATATTTGTCAACAATCTCTGATATGAGTGATTTATAGCCACAGATTTCTGATTCCTCCAGTTCTGCATATTGTCAGTAACTAGATTAAACACCTTCATTATATGTTATTTTTAAAATTTATACTTTTATATGTATATACAGGGTGTCAATTTGAAAACTTCCCACCCTTAATATCTTCCTTCCAGTAAACAATATGAGTAATCGAAAAAACAGGTCAATTTTATTGTCAAGGGGGACACTTTCAAGGACTATTTGTAGCCCTCGTGGTTCAACCCCCTAGGAGGGGTAGATGTTACCCTTAGAATTGTAAATGGGAAGGGGGGTCAAGTGGCACATCATTTTGATGGGCGTTCAATTCTTGTTCCAATGGTACCCTGACTTATTATTTTTTGATGAGCATTTTCCGAAAAATTGCGTTCTAAACTAACAGAAGTAATTATTAGAACGCCTATACTGAGATGCATGGTTTGGCCAGAACTGGTTAGAATATTAGGTGGTACCGTTCCAACCCTTTATTAGGGGTAACATTAGCCATTAGCTCCAAACACTTTACATAAAAAAGTAGTCTGATAGTAAAACGTAGATGGTAGTAAAGTTGTGTTTATTAAATGCTGAATTTTTAAGTGTCATCGCAGAAATTGTACAGATAGCCTTCCTTTTTTGCTACTTCTGCTGTAAAAAGTTTCTGTTTTCCGGCAAAAAATTGGTTAGCAAATTTGAACTATGTGGTAGTATTGTGAATACCGTTTTACCTGTTGGGCTGTTTAGGAATTACTTTAATAAGTGTATAAACGTGTAAAAATGGTTTACATTCTTCAAGGCAGAATTGAAATGATTGTAATTTATGGCGAAGTTGGAAAGTGCGCACGAAGGGCGGCATGTCTTTTTAACGAAAGACATCCAAATTGTAATGTAAGTCACCGGTATGTGCTTGATTTGGTGAATAAGTTTTACGAAACTGGTTCAGTGACAAATAAAAAAAGAAATAACCCCAGAGTACTAAATGAAGCAGCTCAAATTGAAGTTTTGGGAACATTTGCTGCAGAGCCCACGAGCTCCTTACGATCAGTATCAGAACAGACGGGAATGTCACGCGAGACTATAAGAAAAGCATTGAAAATGCATAAATTTCATCCATATAAAATGCAGATTCTTCAAGAGCTCCACGAGGATGATTATGATAGAAGAATAGAGTTTTGTGAAATCATGTCTCATCGAGTCAATACCATCCCTAATCTTCTGTTAAACATCTGTTTCAGCGATGAGTGTTCATTTTTTCTGAATGGCAATGTTAATAGACAAAATTGTCGCTATTGGAGTGACGAAAACCCACATATTTTTCGGGAAGGGCATACACAACACCCACAAAAAGTTAATGTTTGGGCTGGTATTCTTGGAAATGCCATTCTTGGTCCATTATTTCTGGAAGAAAACTTGACTGGCAATCTGTACCTTGATATGCTTGAAGAGACTATCGATCCTTTTATAACTCACGAGCTAGAAACTCAAATTGATGCAGAAGGTAATGAACTTTTGCAGGAGGATTTGTTACATTTCCAGCAGGACGGTGCTCCACCTCATTATTTTCTTTCCGTCCGACAGTGGTTAAACGAGAGATTTCCCGGTAGATGGATTGGCAGAAGGGGAGCAGTTGAATGGCCTCCGAGATCACCGGATTTAACACCCTTAGATTTCTTTCTTTGGGGGCATCTTAAATCCGTTGTTTATAAAACACAACCTTCTGATATTGACGAACTTAAAAGACGAATTACAGCAGCATGCCGGTCAATTCCTAGTGAAGTTTTCCGTAATGTTATAGGGGAGTTCGAAAACAGACTGTATTACTGTTTAGAGCAAAATGGACAACATTTCGAACAGCTAATAAGATAAGCGTAAGTAGATTTTATGTTGGAAATGTCTTTCTCGCAAATTAAATTTTATTGTGTAGAAGGAAAATAACCACCAAATAAAAAATCCCATGCGTAATAAATTTATTCCTGTCATTCAAGGGTTGGAGCGGTGCCACCTACTCTTCTAACCATTTTTATTAAAGGGAGTCAATACAATAATGCATCTCAGTATAGGCGTTCTAATAATTACTTCTGTTAGTTTAGAACGCAATTTTTCGGAAAATGCTCATCACAAAATAATAAGTCAGGGTACCATTGGAACAAGAATTGAACGCCCATCAAAATGATGTGCCACTTGACCCCCCTTCCCATTTAAAATTCTAAGGGTAACATCTACCCCTCCTAGGGGGTTGAACCACGAGGGCTACAAATAGTCCTCGAAAGTGACCCCCTTGACAATAAAATTGACCTGTTTTTTCGATTACTCATATTGTTTACTGGAAGAAAGATATTAAGGGTGGGAAGTTTTCAAATTGACACCCTGTATATTTATAGGTACTATACTTTTAATTCTGTTATATATATACTATGTTTTTATAATTTTTTATATTGTTTTATACACCCACGTATACAAGTGAAGTTTTAGCCTATTCTGACCTGCTACCAATATGTTTGTATATAATGTAGTCAAAATAAAGATCTATCTATCTTTCATAACACTATTGAATGCATTATTTCAAGACGAATCCAAAAATGTATAACACATACCAACTTACTTTTATTTCATTATTAATTTAAATTTTGCCGAATCTCGAAGTCATAATTTTTTGAATTGATACAAAAGAATTTAATTATACAACTTCACAGCCTTTCTCTAGGCTAACAAACAAATATATTCTTTTTAGATTTTTCAGTAAATAGAGAGTCTAAGTCTAAGTGGAGAAATTTTAGGATGTTCATGGCAACCTAGATTGAAAATTGAAATCTCATTTAAAAATATAATTTATGTCAAAATCAATTAGAAATGGATGAATTCGGATGTAGAATGATTTAAATAATCCTAAAATAAACAATATACAGGGTGTCCCATTTGAATATCGAAAGTTAATGTAATTTCCGTGGAAGGGTCCTAATATTTGATCATGCTCTTAACTTAACTCATTCATTTTTCTGGCTTGTACCGAGAAATTTTTTAAATTTTAGTCATAGATATATGGCCGTAAGGTTAGGTTTGAACGTGAGTGGGCCCGTATCAGGCCCTCCACTGAAGCCTATTGTGGTCGTAGTTATAAAATTTTAGAATTTTCCTTGAGGCTTAGTATTATCGACACATTGCCTAATTTTGAAGAATCTATCACGTCCCATTGCTGCAGAAATCATTGTCTACGTGAGTGTCCCAAAAATATATTTTTCGCGGTACCGAAACATATCCAGTCACAATGAGAATTCCTATAAAACATTTGAACTCCTGAGGCGTTAATTTGGAGTTAATTTGGAATTTCCTCAAATCATCGTCAAAGTTCAAAAATTTGAAATTGCGTAAAATCTTGATACTAAGAATAATCAGGGTCTGGAAATGTTCTGGTATTGGATTCTAATTTTCGGCATATCCAATAGTAAATTCTTTTTTGTTTTTTTCAACAGATTTCTTCCTTTCCTCTATATCAGTATTAGATATATCTTCCCTTCTGTTTTCTGCTAGTGCACGGAGTTGGGTTCCAGATGAATCATCAATTGATCCCCCAACCCCTTCTTCTTCTGAATTATCGTCTGTTGAAATGCTACACTGGGGTGGTTCAATGGAAATAAGTCCATGTCATTGTTGAATGCGATTTCTAGAGCTCCTTCTTAAGTAAAATCTCTCCCGAAAAAAAAAACACTAAACCAACATTTTTACCCCACCATAACCAAACGTTACCAAGTGGTAACGTAAAAATAAAATCCCTCAGAAAACTATGCTTACAAGTATTGATTGATTCACTCAATTATTTGATGAAAGTTTGCAGTGATTTGCTATTTTTTCTCCATTTTTGCTGAAGTGATTGGCATATTTCTCAAATGTTAAGAGCAAACACTACCTTGATAAAACGGGAATCCCTTTTATGCTCACAGTTTTAGTTTGAGAATTTTTAAAAATTTTTTGCATTACTCAATGTTTTTGTGTAAATTCAGTGATTTTTGGTTATGATCAATTCTATGAGCAAAAAATTGAAATGACATGATGAATGAAAAAAATTGAGAAGTTCCGGAATTCTTATCGGACCACCGAGCCCATACAAAAAATATCTTTTTCAAGAAATCAATGGTTTTTGTAAGAAAGGATTCTACGATCGCGAAATTTATATCTGATTGGCGCTGGAATCGAGAACGGACAGGAGCTGTGTTGCCAATGTTCATAGAGTTCATTATCTACACCCTCATTCTTGATAAGTATGCCAATAAACTTTAGCTGGAAGAGACGAGGAAGAAATTCGACTCTTCGGTGATGGTGGCTCTCAAACCTCACAATATTTACAAGACAATGAATTTTCATCACCTGAATGTAACAGACGTTCGTTATGGTCTCTGTACTTGTGAACAAGAAGCGCTATCTGCTAAAAAATACGCAAAAACAGATTTATAGTGAATGGCAGTGTCCTATCTTCACGTTACCTTATGGTAACGCCAGGACTTCAAGGGTTTTAATAGTCCAAGAAAAATAATGTTAGCCAGCTCCATTAAAATTTAAGGTTTTACTTTTCGAGATACGTAGAATTCAAAAATAAAATCGTCTGTCCGCCGTCCACAGCTTTTCTCCGAAAGTACTGAACCGAATTTGATAAAAATTGGCACAAACGTCACATGTTATCAAAGGATGATCATAACATCTCGGACGATTGAAAATTTCAAACTACATATTTGTTGGCCATTTTGGATTTCAGAGATGAATTTTTGGAAATGTCAGTGGGCTCCTAGGTAAGGATTAATATTTTCGTAACAAAGGTTCTTTTATCCGCCAGGATATGGTTATTTCGTTAAGCGAGCTGACTGTAAGAAGTAACACATTGTTGACATGTAATTCTGATGTAGTGAAAAATACTACTTGTTCCCCAAAATACCGACAATATAATTCATTTGATCCTCCAGCTTTGATTGGGACACACTATAGATAACAAGTATATATGCCTAGTCATACTGTTATTTGTTATTGATTTAGTTAATAATTAGGAAAGTTAGTAATCAATTCCCAGGTACACTGTTTTTAATTGATACGTTGTGTAGACCTAGTAATTAAAGATAAGCATCAGAGAAAATTGTTCAAGTGAGGTTCCAAAGAAAAATATGTTAGAATACCAAAATTGCTTGATAAAGCTAAAGTGTAGCGAAACATATCGCAAGTACAATAAATTTCGTTGAAATTTAATGTGTTTTACCTTAGTGTTTATACAATGTATTTCCATCAAGTACAAGACCGATTCAATCCAAAAATTGTTCACTTTTACACAAGGATCACACGTAATCTATTGAAACGTTATAAGCTCGTACCACTTTAACTGAATATCTTGAAATATGTGAATTGAAAATCTGTAGTAATATAACGTATTTAATTTTGAAATATCTGCTGTATAATGTGCTACAAAAATATTTCTCAATATTTTTGTCAAAGAGAATATTTTCATATGTTGCTGATATATATGCATAAAAGTTGAATAGTTTTGAAACTGGCTTAGTTTTCTATATAGCGATTAAAAATAAAATCCGGGTATTTTTTATTCATACTTCCCTTCTGGATGGCCATTATTGAGCTCTCCAGACGAATAGTATCTGACCTCGAACACAATCACTGTCATCATTCAATTGTTTTTTCGACGTCAACTTTTCGAAACTTTCCCATTACTTTTCTTTTGAAGTCAATTGTTCTCATAACAAACGAGCGAGCAGTCCAAAGACAGTCGTAAAGAATGTCGTTAACCGCCGCGATTGCAGCATTTAAAAATGGCGTCCGCCACTTATAACCGACATGTTTCAAGTGTTAATTGATATTTTCTAATTAGCCATTTGTAAAACATAGAGCTTCTCGATCCGCAATGCAACTTGCATGAACACGTCAGAGATGGCAGTTGAATTGGAATTGGATCATTTGGTACTATAGAAATGGCGTGATTGGTGTTGTTGGGGCATTTTGAGGCCTCTGGGAATGGAATACTGATTTTTAGCGAGTCGTTGATCTCGTGTTGCTATTTCGATTCAATCAAGTTTGCGAAACACATAAATGATCCATTGGCGGACGACAGGGACCGCAGAAACATATTCTAACATTCTAATGTCGATGCAACATTATATTGGCTTTTCAGAATATCAATATGCGTGCAATCTGATGACTAGTTATGGTTCAAGATCCCAGGGCCGCCAGACGTCACTTATTTTTAAACGAACGAAACGTGTACGATTGAGTAGTGTTACTATGTACTATGATCGCATGCCTACCTGCTAGATTGGCCAGATGTCCATTTTTCAGATATCAGGAAATCATGGTACGTAAAAACATTTCTAACTTTAGTTGATTCCCCAGTCTACAAATATATCTATTTAACGCCTGGTGGGTTTGTTGACAGTTTCGCGGGCATCTACCCCGGAGCTCCGAGTTCAAATCTCGTCTCCAACAATTTTTTTTTCAAAAATATTTTATACTTTCCAAAATAGTTTTGTTCCTAAATTATTTTTTTAAAATATTTTTAACCTTTGTTTTCCTTGGCTCTGAGAATCAGGGGGTACAAAAATCCCGTGATTCAAGTCTTTGCCTTGCCTTCAAGACAAATTTCTTTTTAAACAAAAATACTCCCAGAGTCGATGCCGTTTCCAACCCAGATGGCTGACTCTAGTGTGAGGCGTTTGGCTGGGATTGAAAAAAAAATTGCTGGAGACGAGATTTGAACTCGGAGCTCCGGGGTGGATGCCCGCGACAAAGTTCACAAACCCACCAGGTGTTACATGAATATATCTGTAGATTGAGTATTCAACTAAAGTGAGTAATTTTGTAACGTACCTTGATTCCCTTTATCACACAATTATAACTAAAAAAGAACCGCAATATCTTTTCAAAAAATAACATTTAGGGAAAACATCCTTAACAGAAATATTCCGTTTAACCCCTCTCTCGCATAAATTTGTACAGTTTCAGAGATCGTTCAGCTATTGTATTTTCAAACGATACAATTCTATATCAAGAAAATCAAAATTCATCTTTTAAACAGAAAGTTCGTCTATGGCTATTGAATGACTAAAATTTGTAATTATTTGAAATAACTTCTGCAAGTGTTATCGAAAAAAAATTTTCTCGCGCATGTGAACTTGTATAATTTTTTAATGAATTGGAGTTGAATGGAAGAGCAGACCTTGGTATACTTTGGTATACTGACAGCCGTATGCATAGTCAATCGCCAGCGACTCGCCAGAGTTTCGCCGTTTGCTAAACAAGGATTATATTGCACAGTCGAGCTCCAAAAGAGCGACAACTACGCGATAAGTCACATTTTGGCGAAACGCTGGCGATGTACCACTTTTTTGGAGCTCGACTGTGCATTATAGTTCTTGTATAGCGAGCGGAGAAACTTTGGCGAGTCGCTGGAAATGACTATGCATACGGCTGTTAGTGTCTGAATTGCGATCCTAAGAATTTTTCCACAAATTGTAGGATTGTTCGTTGTAATAACAATATTTTCGGGGGTAATACCACGAGTGCTCGCAATACTACCGAATGTAATTCTGTCAAAAATCAACGAGACAATTGTAAATGTCAAAACAGAATTAAACAGCGAATAATCTTCCAGTAAGTATTGTTGTTCCTAAACATTATAATTCTACCTGTTTTTCTATTAGTTTATTAAATAAAGTTTAATTGAATTGATATTCATGGGATTGCCTTACCAAATACCACGCGAGCTCAGATCTAGCAGGATTATTTTAAAAATGTGTTATAACCATCAATAATTTATTATATGGTTACGATGCGACTCATTTTGACGTTTTCGCCTACAACTATGATCTGTCAAAATGTCAAACATTGCTTTGTCATCTATGTTTACATCGTTGAAAACACCAACGCTGACAGACTAATCAGAATTGAGAGACAGCTGGTGTTTTCGCGATAATACAAGTTGCCTTTGATTTGTGATTGGTCAGATTACGTGAATATCTTGAGAAGAGTGGAATAGTCGGGGGTAATACCACGAGTGCTTGCAATACTATCGATTAAGATGTATAAAAACCCTGGTGTGTCGAGTGATTCAATTTTATTTTGATTTTTCAGAAGACAAATAAACAAATGAAATAGTGGTCTGCTTCTTCAATCGGTCCCAGAGATGGCGCCTTTATAGAATTTTAGTCCTGTCAATATTCCAGGTATATGGTGATTGACGACTGTTGTCAATTTTATGGAATTTCAACAAACTTCAAATACTGTTCAAAAATGAATAGTTGTGACGGAATCTAAATTTCATAGTGCAATTTCCCTGTATTGATGACTATTATTAATGTGTTTGTCCATTTTGCTGCATATTTTCTTAGAAATTCATCATTTATTCAATGATAATTCAATTTGTCTTTTTGACTCGGCCGTTGCTTGATGGAGATCCATAGTAATTGTATAAAATACACAAAAAACGATTCGATCTCCACAAACTTTATTCAATCAGACAAAGAAGAAGCTGCTGTGTTGGCGAAACATTGAATAAAATTTGTGAATATCTAATCGTTTTCTGTGTAGTCTGTACAATAATAATTTGATCATGTTCCGTTTTTGTATCATTTGTGGGCAATCCAGAGAGACGAACAAAATAATTCATCTATATCCAGTACCGAAAGTGAGTACCACCATATTATGAAGATTATCACATAGTATATCTTGTATTATTAGAAAACATTTTGATGAAAATAATGGCACGAATATATCTCACGGAATCCCGCCATTCATGATTATATTAGCACAAGATTGACAGGTTCTAATGGTGAATTTTCATGAAGCTTAATTTCGATACTTCCAAATGAAATGCGTGGTTATTATTGTAGTTAATTGCATTTCAGTAAAAAATTATGAAAATAAGTCGAAAATGTAACAAATAAAACTGATTGGTGATAGTGATTTAGTAAATTTCAATAATTAGGTTTCTTTATTCAGTTCATCCGTCGACAATACTTGAAAACTTCTGTGCTTGTAAATTTACCCTAACAGGAAAACCGACCGTGGCGGTACACGCAAATGCGGAATATTTGGGAAACAGGTCACGATTTCATTTGTTTTATCTTAATCAAGCTGGCGAATTGTCTCCCGTTTTATCCCACAGTTTTGCAGGAATGAGTCGACACACCATGGTTTTTAGACATCTTACTATTGAAAGTAATTCTGTCAGAAATCAACGAGATCAAATTGCTTGGTAACACCACGAGTCCTTTAGGACGAGTGGTGTTACCTCAAAGCAATTTGATCGAGTTTAAGATTTCTGACAGAATTATCGATAGTATGGTGAGCACGAGTAGTATTTATTGAGATAATCTCACGAACCAACAAAGTAAAAAAAGTTCCATCATCGTAAATTCTTCAATAGTTAGTTAGAAATTATCGTGCAATACTTTGCGAAAACACCCCGTCGCCATGACACCACAAACAATACTGAATAATGTCAGATAAACTGCAAAAAGAGAAAAAATGTCTAGTGTCTAGCACAATTTTATTTATAGTCTTAGTCAGTACTACGATATTTCTCAATCAATCAATATTTTTATATTCGTGAAATATTCCAATAAATTACCTACACTCGAGCATAAAAACTACCACATGATATTATTTTCAAGCGTGCTATCTTATAAAAATTGCAATGTTATTTTCTTATTTTGTGAAAGAGCCCTCCTCCTTCGGAGTCGGGCTCTTATGCCAAAATATGAAAATAAACTAGTGGAATTTTTGGGTAACACGCTTTCTTGTAAATTTATCGGTAATTTTTACGCACTGGGGCAATTATAACCGACAAATTCATGAGTGGTACTCTTAAATATCATCATCTTCCGACCCCTGTAATTCAACGCAGTCCCCTCATCCTTCATCGTCAAATTAGAGACTTGGCGAACATGTCTTTTTTCAAAAGTGGTTCCTTCAATGGACGATAACACGTTTGCAGCTTACGACCTCAGAAAGTTAAAAAATAATAACAAACTCTTCTCACAAGTTCTGCTTTTTCGGGTGTATCTGAAGATGAAAGTGAGATAATTTTCGGGGCCCTCTAGAACCAAACCCATTCATCATATTGGCGCAATGTCAACAAACTGATGCAACGTACCTTTTTCATATTGAGAAGCATTTATAGCCAAACACATTTTCTTCCATTGAGGGTGAAGGCTACATTATGCGAGACACTCGCACTATCAAACTTCAACTATGCAGATGTACTATATAATACATTTTTAACTGGTCACTGTAAGGGAAAGATCCAAAAAGTTCAAAACTCTTGTTTGCGACTCATTTATGGTATCAAGAAGCGACAGAGAGTTACACATAAATTGGGTGATATTGGCTGGCTAAATATGCAAAATAGAAGAATCCTTCATTCTGCAACTCTCTTTCATAAATTAATTTTGAGCACAACTCCTACATATCTGCACAGAAAAATAACATATAGAACCGATGTGCATAACCTCAATGTAAGAAACAAAGGCTTACTAACACAGCCAAGTTTTAGGTTAGAATTATTGGGGCGCATCAGTTTCAGCTATCAAATATGCAAAATACACAATCCCATACTGGAATACATAAAAAATGTGGGTTGAAGCAATTTCGTCTGAAATTCAAAAACTTATTAATGGATTTGCAATAATATATCTTTATTTTGTCAAGAACATCTCTGAACTATGTCATTCATCATAATATGTACCGCATTAATATCTCTGAAATATGTTATTTATTCATCACTCTATGTACCGCAGCGATGTTTGAGGTTAAGTGGAAGAACAAT
The DNA here is from genome assembly GCA_944452925.2 of Chrysolina oricalcia. Taxonomy (NCBI): domain Eukaryota; kingdom Metazoa; phylum Arthropoda; class Insecta; order Coleoptera; family Chrysomelidae; genus Chrysolina; species Chrysolina oricalcia. The sequence goes on along the minus strand of OX101812.2, from coordinate 53,627,808 downwards.
TAATAGTGACTTGTCACTATAAAAATTGAACTTCGCCTCTTTTTTCCATTTCTTATTACTGCATGTAACTCTTCTGTTTGTAAATCTAGGATAATGGAAATAAAAAACACGTTTATTATTATGTGAGGTACAGATGAGTAATTTGCAGATTGATGTTTTCATACAACATTCATTAAATTTCCGATACCCCTTTAAAATTCTCAACAAGCACTTTCAAATCTGGAATTTTTCAGCGTCATAATTGAAAAGGTGAACTGATTAGTTATATAATTGGAAATGTAAATGCTTCAGCATAAAATACTTCACAAAACGCCTTTCCCATGAGTTGAGTAGCGAGTCCTGTGTAAATAAAAAATATTAGCGGGTGTGTTTCTCACTGAATCTACAGCGGAAAACTTCCATATAGAACCCAGTAAAAACGTAATAGCAAGTTTTTACAGTCTGGTCAGTGCTCCATCCATTTCAAAAGAGAGCCAAGTAACTTTTAATGGGAAATATATTACCACAAAAGCCATTTTGAGGTGTTTGAGCATTCACCGTTTCCGATGAAAGTGGTCAGTCCAGTCACCCCACGGTGTGGCAGTGACAAAAGGGCCCATTTCCCCGATATTTGTTTTTCATATCTCATGTTTGCTCTGACCGCCAAGTTTGAACACTTCGCATAAAAGGCGTGGAGATGAGAAGAATTGAAAAATGTTGCACCGTTTGAGTATTCTGTGTTGACCCTTCCGGTATTATGTTTTTATGATTATTTCTCCACATTTATGAATCTTTGGAATACTGGATGACTTTGTCATCCAGCATAATCTTTACATATGCTGAGGCATACAGGTGAGTTTCAGTATATTTATTCTTTATCTAACTCAGCTATGAAGTGTCAATTTTAAAATATTTTGGAGTTTTTAAACATTGAATTTGACCCAATGCCTAGATAGTTACGGGTCCATCTCAGCAATGATAAAAAACCAAAGAATATATCATAATTATCAATGATTGAAAAGGGAAAAAAATCATTATTTTCAAGCGAATATTCCATTATGAGAAATAAAAATGTATTTACTATAAGTATAGGAAAGCTCTCCAACTAACCTACCACAAGTAAAATAAGGTTGCTAAAATGAATCCATGACCAGTAAAACAAATATAGAAACATGGGTCACTTGTGAGTACTTTCAAGTTTTTTAAGGTCAAATTCGACGTAAAGCACTTGGAAATTTTATACAATGCATTAGTTCAGCCACACATCTCATACGGTATTCTGGCATGGGGAGGCGTGACCAATAACCATATAAAAAAACTTGAAACTACCCAGAAGTGGACCCTGAAAATTATTTACAATAAAACTGTTGATTACCCAAGCGAAGCATTAAATTAAGAGAGCAATGTTTTTGATGCAAGGCAGTTATATTTTCAGAGCATCATTATCAAGCACTACAAAGAGAAGCACATGTTGCAAAACATAGACCATGATTATGCTACTAGATATAAAGAAAAAACCACTATGATACCCAAAGTAACAAAAACATTAGCTCAACGATGCTATACTTACCTCAGCCCAATTATGTATGCCAAAATCACAATTGAGATACATCGAATCCATTCAATCAGCTCATTCAAGAAAAAACTTAAATTATGGATTCGATGTACCTCCAGAAGAAAAATACACCAACTCATAGACAGAAAAAATACTTACAATCATACTGAAAAGTAAACAAAAATTTCAATCATTGCAACTGTGTTCATGAATGATATGTAAGCATTATTGCCATTCACATAATTTTAAATGTTATTACTGCTTTGTATTATTATTGTTACTATTTTTTTTACTGTTATTTACCATTTAGTATTTAAGCCCCATCCACGTGGATTACCTCTAATTTGCCATGTTTGTTTTTCAATGTCCTATGACCTATCATGTGGTAAATAAATATTATTATTATTATTATTATTATTATTATTATAGAGGCTAAGTAAAACTCGAAGTCGTCTCCACAATATATATTTGACCCTTAGGGTAGGGAAGGGTGGGCTGTTGTCAACACAGCCTTGGCAGTAAATTGTCAAAAGTGTGGTTGTATCAACATAATACCATCAAAAACATGTTTTCGAGCATAGAAATGCTCATCATCAGTTGAAATTACAGGTTACAGGTCAAACTGAAATAAGCAAATACAAAAATTACAATTTTGAAAATGAGTTTATGAAAAAATTTTTGAATGGACTTGGAAACCAAAATGGATACTCATAAACTCATTTTCAAAATTGTAATTTTTGTATTTGCTTATTTCAGTTTGACCTGTAACCTGTAATTTCAACTGATGATGAGCATTTCTATGCTCGAAAACATGTTTTTGATGGTATTATGTTGATACAACCACACTTTTGACAATTTATTGCCAAGGCTGGGGTCAAATATACAGGGTGTTTCATAATAAATGCGCAGAACTCCAGGATGTGATAGCTTGTCCAAAAATATGAAAAAAAGTTTCTATTAACTTACCCTCTAAAATGCACCATTTTCGAGATACATGGTGTTGAAATTTTAAAAAAATTATCGTTTTTTGCGAATATCTCTGGAACCGTTTATTGCACAGAAAGTAGATTCCGTAGGCATTTTCTACTCATAATAACCTATGTTTTGTGCGGTTTTTTTATTTTTTCAAATTCATAATTGGTGAAAATTTTGAAGGGGTAGTGGGTGTTTATTTCTCCACTTCTACACCACTGGAAAAGTTCTTATATGAATTGACAATGTTTTCTACACAAAAAAGGTATTCTTGGTCATAAGCTCTAAAGTTGACCGTTTTCAAGAAAAATCAACTTTCATGTTGTTTAAATAATGATTTTTCCTCGAAAAATTGCTGCGTGCATTGAAGCTAACGGCGGACATTTCCAACAATTCAACTGAGTATGACTGTTATTGTTTTGTTTTCTATTCTGCAATTGAGAAGTCATTGTTTGGTTTTGTTACTTGTTTTAACGTTTAAATAAATTTTGCATAATTAGGAAAAAATTTATTTAAAAAAATTTACCATGTTTTTCAACATGAAAGTTGATTTTTCTTGAAAACGGTCAACTTTAAAGTTTATGACCAAGAGTACCTTTATTGTGTAGAAAATATTGGTGGTTCAAGCAGGCGGCTCAAAATCATACTTTTTCCAGTGGCGTAGAAGTTGGTGAAAAAAACACCCTCTACCCCTCCAAAATCGTCACCAATTATGAATTTTGAAAAATAAAAAAATCTGCACAAAACATAGCTTATCATGAGTAGAAAATGCATTCAGAATACATTTTTTGTGCGATAAACGGTTCCAGAGATATTCGCAAAAAAATATAATTTTTTTTTTAATTTCGACACCCAGATCTCGAAAATGTTGGGTTTTAGAGGGTAAGTTAATAGAAACTTTTATCATATTTTTGAACAAGCCATCACATCTGGAAATCCTGCGCATTTATTATTAAACACCCTGTATATTGTGGAGACCACTTCGAGTTTTACTTAGCCTCTATATACTGAAACTCCACTTCGAGGATGGACTACTTCCTTGATATAAATATAGAAACATTGTTGAAAATTACCAAAAGTATAATCATTTCTACAATAGGATCTCTAGGAACAATGATTCCACAAAAGAAACTTGGCGTGTTGTAAATGAGTTTCGGGGACGAAATAAAATAAAATATAACACTGGACTCCAGTTCCCTTAATGAATACTACTGCTCCATATTCGAAAATCTGTAATAACGGAAAATATAGAAGCTGCTCCGGATCCCTCGCTTTACTTGAAAGGAACCTCAATAGCTGACACAAATCTGATTGAGCTTAATAAAATCAAACATATGAAAAACAAAACATCTAGTGGTATTGACAATATCTCCATAAAAATCTTTGAAAATTTGCCGATTTCCATACTAGAAATTACTGGTGCACCTCACCAATAATTCTTTTGCCAAGGGAATTTATCCTTCGTTTCGAGAAACTCTCTGGGTGGTGACACAGCACACATTTTACACCTATCTCACTTATTCCATCGCTTGAAAAATTGATAAAAAACTTGTTAAAACTAGATTGATGGAATTTCTGACTTTGCACAAAATTTTGAATGCCACTCAATTTGTATTTCAAACCATTAAAAGTCTAAACATAAAGGAAGTGAGTGCTGCAGTATTTCATGAAATCATGAAATACTGCTGCGTAAGCCTCATCTCAACGTCTTCATAGGATGAAGCTTGAATTGGTTTCAGTCATATCTGAGTGGAAAGGCCGAAAGTGAAAAAAACAATAATATCTCAGATATTGGGGGTATTGAATACGGTGTACTTCAGGGTTCTGTTCTTGGTTCTATCTCATTCCTGTTGTAATTTAATGACCTTCTGAATTTGATAATATAAGGTCACTGTTTTTGCAGATGACAACAATCTTGTGGAATGACAAGAATTCAAGAGTCCTCTATATCAAAATGACTCGTGATACCTCAATTGTAAGAGAATAGTTGTTGTGACCATTATAATTGAATTGCTATTATGTACTTTTCTTTAGTTTGAAAATTAATCTGAATGGATTCGAACTTGAATTGACGTTTTTTTTTTGATTACAAACATTTGGTTGCCATGGCGACGTATGTCCAAAGCTACCTTACATCTAATACAGGGCACTTAATATTTGTGGCTTGTACATGCCCCCCGCCTTGGAATAGTTTTGCTAAACTAGTACAAATATAAATCAAAATAGCAACATAGAACAAAAAATGAAAATAATGGGTCTGTTTTACACAATGGATGAGGTTGAACTTTCGACAAGAAGCGGACACAAAGTTGCGACAGCTCGACGAACCACACCCTTTTGCGTTTTCAGTGTCACTACTCTGGATATGTTGTCTTCTCCAGGGTGCAAACCGATTACTCTTCCTATACGCCAACAGAGAGGTGGAATGTTGCTTTTTCTGATGAGAACTAAGGATCCCATTTTCACATGAAATTGATCGTTGCTCCATTTTTTGCGCTGCTGCAATTCTCAAAGGTATTCTCTGGACCATCTGCTCCAGATATGTTGCTGAAGTTGCTGAAGTCGCTGAAATCTACTGAATCTTCCCCCCGGAATGTCTTTGAAGTCAGCAGATGGTAGTGCAGTTATAGGTCTTCCGATTAGAAAGTGAGCGGGTGTGATGGGATTTAAATCGTTAGGATCGGAACTCATAGGATTTAGAGGTCGGGAATTCAATATTGCTTCAACCTGCACGAGTACCGTTAGAAAATCTTCATAAACTAGGAGTGCATTACCTAATACCCGCTTTAGATGAAATTTCATTGATTTGACTCCAGCCTCCCAAAGACCACCAAAGTGGGGAGAGTATGCGTGGATAAATTTCCATTCAATGCTTTCATTAGCGCAAAATAATGTGAAGTGGTTTTCATTATCTTTTGAAAAATTCACCAAATCATTAATTTCATTTTTGGCACCTGTGAAATTAGTGCCATTGTCAGAAAACAATTTTGCAGGCTTACCACGCCTTGAAATGAAGCGCTTTAAAGTAGCAATGAATGCGTCTTTTGTCATATCAGTGGATATTTCCAAATGAATGGCTTTTGTGCTCATGCATATGAACAAGCAAATCCAGACCTTGTAGGTTTTGCATCCGCGCCCCTTTCTATCCTTGAGGAGGAACGGCCCTGCATAATCTACACCAGTTGCATGAAAAGGAAGAGCAGAAGTTATACGATCTCTGGGTAGATCACCCATCAGTGGAAAACCAGTTTTTGGTTTTGCTCGAAAACATCTCACACATTAATGCACAGTTTTTCTGGCTATACTGCGACCTGAAATTGGCCAAAATTCTTCTGTGATGGACGCCAAGAGATGATTGGGACCTGCATGAAAGAGCTTGATGTGCATGTCTCGAAAAATCAGTTTTGTTAAATAGTCATTTTTGTGTAATAAAATGGGGTGTTTCTTCTGAAAATCTAAAGGAGAATTTTTCAACCTTCCACCGACTCGAATAATTCCGTTGTCATCTAGAAAGGGAGATAATGACTGAATTTTGCATTTTTGAGTATGTGCCCGTTTTTAGTTAGCTGGAAATACTCATAACTGAAGTGATGAAATTGAGATAATTTGGCTAAAATAAGAGTTGAGTTATTCAGCTCATTTACAGACAATGGACCAGTCCATCTCGACGTTCTGTATCTTGAATTGTGAATGAAACGCAAACAATACGCTGCGCATCCTTTCAGCGGTGAAAAACTCGAAAATCTTTCGAAATTAATTAAGGAAGGTATTTTTGAATTAACATAAAATGATTGAGAGGATTTCAACTCCGGTAATTTCAGATTATTTTCGGGTGGCAACGTGGGCCACTCAGATTAATCTGATGATAGCCATGGTGGACCGTGCCACCAAAGTTGGGAAGTTTTCAGTAAAGATGGATTCATTTCCCTTGATAGAAAATCAGCAGGATTGTCGTTAGTATCAACGTGATACCAATGTTGAGGATTGGTTTTGGACTGAATTTAAGCCACTCGATTGCCTACGAATGTCTTGAGAACATTTGAAGGGCTATTTATCCATCCTAACACTATGGTGGAATCTGACCAATGAAAAATTGTTTGAAATTGAATTCTAGATGCCTTCATTATTTTGGATGTGAGTCGTGCAGCGATAATAGCACCATAAAGCTCAAGTCTGGGTACTGTTGTGGCTTTCAAAGGTGCTACTTTTGATTTGGCACATAGAAGATGTATACTGGAAATTCCATTAGTGTCGATGCAACGAAAATATGCACAAGCACCATACGCATCAATACTCGCATCTGAGAAGGTATGAAGCTCTGTTTGGTCATTTTGAATAGTGGGGCCAACCATCTGAATATCGTTGACTGACCAACCTGATGAAGAAGGAAAAGAACCGTCGAACACTACTCGTAGTTTTGTGCTCAATGATTCCTCTTTGAGAACTCCATGATGTGGGAGAAAAAATTGAATTGAACTCGAGTCATCGTTAATTTTTGACATGTGCCCTAATGCTTGATACTCCTCCATGAAAGAAACGTATAATTCTCTCAAATTCTGATCACGCTGAAGTTTGCGTTCAAGATTTGAAAATCTTTTGAGAGCTTGAACTTTTGAATTACCCAGCCTTTCAGTTGGCTCCTTGAGTGGAATATAAACAACAAAACGACCATCTACATCACGAGTATGTGTGGAAATGAAATTCAACTCGCAAGCCTTTTCCTCTTTTAAATAAACCTTTTCTTCAGAGCATTCCTCAATTTCCCAAAAGCGAGAAAGTTGCTCTTGGATGTCAACATTCTTCAAAAAATTACAATGAAGCGTATTATTCTTCAAAAACGCACTGTCATGAAGTGGACCTGATACGATCCAACCAAACTTGGTTTTATGCAAAATCGGAAGAGATGGGCCTAATTTGATTTGGCCAATAGGAATATGGAAATTTGGGTCTGCCAATCGAATGTTTGGAGGAATGGAAATGATGGATGATTTATTTCTTTATCGGGCAAATTATCACCTATTTCAGGAACGACCAAACAGTTAATCAAAGCTGAAAATGCATTATGTCTTGAATGAATTTCTACTTGAGATTTAGATTTTATTACAGATTCAACTTTATTCACTCCCAAAATGGTGAGGTTGGCATTCTCAGTTTTGAGCTTGAGTAGTTTCCAGAATCAAGAAGTGCCCTGCAGTCATGAAAAATACCGTCTGAATCGGCTATCAGAACTATTGCCGTTGACAGCAAGACATTTTTCTGACACAGGTTGACACTTGCCATTGAATGATGTATGGTTGTAGTATCACGACTACTGCTTGCCTCTGAGCTCTCTGAAATGGGCTCAGATGGTATATGTAATAATGAATTATGCTTTGCAGAGCATTTTCTGCAGTTGTTATACTTGCAGCTATCTAGCTGGTGCCCAGGATTTAAACAATTGATGCAAACTTTAAAAATTTTCACTTACTCTATTCTTGCACTGACCTCCATTTTTAAGAACTTTGGACAATGAAAAATCTTGTGTGCAGAATGACAAACTGGACATGAACGAGCAAATGTATGAAATGTTTTCTGATTATTTTTATGTTTTGAATTGTTTTGCAATGAACTTGAAATATTCTTGAATGAATAAAAATCTTAATGTTTTTCATCAATTTTTTTATAACATTTTTGATTTTTCTCTCAAAAATGTCAAAAGTTCTTCGAGAGTTGGCGGGTTTTTCACAAATGACTCAGATTCCCACTCTCTGGTAGTAACTGGGTCAAGTTCACTAGTAACTAAGAAAATAATAAGCGTGTCCCATTTATCTGTCGGTTCCCCTAATGTTTTCAAATAACGTAAATGCATTTTTACATGATCGACCAAATGTTTCAGTGCACTCGAAGACTCTTTTTTAATAACGTCAATGCTGAAAAGTGCTTTGGTATGATCGTGTAATAATACTCGCCTATCTGTATAATTTTCGCAAAGTGTATTCCATGCTATTTTAAAATTATCATTAGTTAATTTCAAATTAGCAATAGTTTCAGAGGCTTCACCCTGTAATGCGGCCCTTGAATAATGGAAACGTTGAATATAATTTATTTTTGAATTTCTTATTATCAGACCGTCAAAAGCATCTGTAACCATTCTCGTGAATCTCCTGTAAATGTTGGTAAATTAATCAAAGGAAGTTTGACCCCTGCGGCATCAAGGTCATTTGTATTATTTGTAGCTACAAATCGGTTACTATCCTGAATTATGCTCTTTGTATTATTTTTTGCCAAACTCGGGCTGTTTGAAACTATCACACTGTGATGCAAGGCTGTAACTGATCGATTGTCATCGTCACTATGGCAACTACTGACATGATCATTGTTTGGCATATTTTCATTGTTGAAATTCTTTGACATGAACAAATGCGCAGATGAATGCAGTGAATGGTTAAGTTTTCGATTATTGAATTCGTTCACCAGTTCCGTTTCTTCAATTAAACACTCTATTTCTGATTGAATATCATGAAAAATGTCTAACACACCCTCAACACGATGTAGTCTGCTTCTGAATTCGATCAAATTGATTTCAGACAGATCTTGGCATTTATCGAAATAATTTTTGAAAATAGTTGCGCTTTCAAACTGCTGCGCTTTACGTCTTTTGAGCTCTACTTCCATGCTTTGCAGAATATGAAAAATGTTTCAAAAGCACTCGACAAATCAAAGCAGTTCTGAATATTAGGATAGGAAAGGATTAAGGATTTAGAAGGAACGCTCACTAACCTTTTGACTTCTTCCTGGACTGTGTACCGATTATAAATATTAAAAGGATGAATTCCCTTATTGTATACGGCTGACTGCTTGGCCGAATGAATGAATCGGTTGAATTGAAAATTGGTTGAACTGAACTGACAACCGTTTATTGTACTTGCGATGCAGGTGATACAAGCATCCTGACTAAAAGGACCATGTTAGCATCCTGGCTCGAAGCTCCATGTTAGTATCCGGCTCGAAGGACCATTATAATTGAATTGCTATTATGTACTTTTCTTTATTTTGAAAATGAATCTGAATGGATTCGAACTTTAATTGACGTTTTTTTTAATTACAAACACACATGTTATTTGGTTGCCATGGCGACGTATGTCCAAAGCTACCTTACATCTAATACAGGGCACTTAATATTTGTATATCTCGGGATGCAATGATTCACGTGTAGTGCCGAATGAACTGGGTAATCCAACTGCAAAAATAGTATACCATGCGCTATTTGAATCACATGCAGTATGGCATAGCGTTTTGGGGAATTCGCAGTATTCAACACTTTAACATGATTTTCGTTCTCCAAAAGCGCGCTATTGAAAGTACAGAAAATCCTATCAATACCTTCACTTTTCATTCTCCATACAGTATGCTTGATACAGAAAAAAGACATGGTATGAAATTGTCCATGGATCCAACCTCCAAAGTAATAACTGCTTCCGTCAAATTTGATAAAAAAATCATCGGTATATAATGCCGTTCTATTATACAGTGAGCACGTAAAGATTGGAACAAATTCGTTAAAAATTACGGAAGATACGAGGGTGTTTCTATGAGAAGAGAATTATACTGTATAAAAAATATGAGATCCATACACAGAAAAATTGCCATTTAGAAAAAATTATAATGACTTCATAACGCGAACAGTGATGACGTCATCAAAAATTTAAGTGGATCAAAAAACTGAAAAAAAAACTCGACGGATTTGAACTGTTTTCCCCAATGGTCATATCAAGCTTTAACGAATTTGTTCCAACCTTCACGTACTCACTGTATAACCATACCAATATTCATCAAAATTGATTGTTACAATATATACAGTGTCCGTCAAAATGTTGGAACCATATATGGGAAACTTTTTTATTAATACTTCCTCAGAAAATTTCATTTATCATAAAAGTTGGTGCATTCACTTATACTGAATATGCGCATATCGGTTATTATCAGTGGCGTGCGGCTAAGCGGGAATCGGCCGAAATTCTAAATTCACTACAGAGTAAAGTTATTATGCTACATATAGAAAAAAGTCATCAAAAAAAGTTGATTGCAACTGAATGATATTTCCAGTTATCCAGTTTGGTCTACCAATGTCAAAAGAAGATCTTGAATGTTTGAAACTATTTACCAAAAATGCAACACGAGCCATTAATGTTCAATTTATAGTGAAACTACCATTAAAAGGCTTCTTAATCTTTTGGGAGATTCCAAAGAAATTGTTCATCGAAGATTTGAACTATTAGAGAAACGATTCTTGTCCAATCCTATTTCACTTCATATAAAGAATTTAATCATAAGTATCTTGAGTTAGGTCATATGATAAAAGCAACAACTATTGATTATAAAGCGCACCTCACTGTTATTTGCCTAAGCGTGGTATTTTGAAGGAAAGCCTTTCTACGAAACTGAGAGTTGTGTTCGATGGATCCTGTAAAACTACTTCGTGCTTGTCCTTAAATAATAGTCAATGTGTAAAGTACAAATTGATATTTTTGAAGAACATAGGCCATTACAGTTTATTCTTTGGAGGGTCAGTCCTGAAAAAGATATTTCCACAAATCAGTTGTATATACTCACATATTATGGAACAACAGCATCTCATTATTTTGCAATTAAATGTTCAAAACAATTATACAGGGTGTCCGGTAAACCTTGTACAATATTGAAACTGGTGATAGACCAGGTCATGACTATTCAGAATATCGGAATTTTACCTTAGTAAAAATCTCACTGTTTTCGAAATAATGAGCATTTTTTTAATTTCTGGAAAATCACTACCTCACCTTGGGTTTTTGAATGCCATGTATACAAATTGGGACGAATTCAAATATATTTGCTGCTGCAGATTACTGATGAGTGATGCTTTCAGACGTGCGAAACAGTTTTTCAGAAAACAATATAATTTTTCAAGAAATGATGGTAAAATGACAGATTTGAGATTCACCAATTTTTTTAAAAAGAGTTTGGCATTACTGTTTGAAAAAACATAACCAAGTAGAACTGGATATTCATTACAAAAGAATGCCCATTTTGTCCAGGCTCTACTATGGTATAAAACATACGATCATTATTTTAGGAAGGAGTAGAATTTCGAAATATTAGAAGGTGATGTTATTCTGAGCTAAAATCAACTCCATTAGACTTTGTCAGTAATGTCTTTAACTTTTATCCTATCAAGATGAAATGATTAAATAATTATGAGTAATAACGAATCAACTGCTTGGAAGCATTCAATGAGATGTAATGAGGTAAATACCAATTCAACGTTTTTTTGAATCAACATATACTATAAACCACAATAACGATTATTCAACATCGCACTGAATAATATTACAAAAATGTAAGTTTCCATCCACTCGTACGCAGAGACGACATCTTTTCAAGAAGAACCTTTTCAAATACGTTATAGGTTATAGCCCCCAAATCAGCGATTCTATGAGCGGCATTGTGCAATCGGATATAGTTCTGCATAAAGCGCTGCTGCAGTAGTAGCACTACCTCCACATTCACCATAAATGTAGTGCATATGCGCATATTCTCGGGGAGTATAACGTATGTATGGCATGACGAAGAAATAAATACCACTTAATGAAACAAGCGGAATAATTTCAAAAAACTACGACAGAAGTCACAAGATGTTCAAAGAAAAGTTTTTAATTTTCGACAAGGATTCATCTCTTGAAAAAGTTTGCACTTATTTGATTACACCCTGTATATCTGTCGGTCTCTGAAACTTCGTTGGAATCTGGATGTTGGACAATTGCGACCTTTATCACAAGAATTCGTAATAATCGGTGCCATGTCGGATAATCGACATTTCATTTCGATAATTTTATTAGGCCTAATTACATGAAAAGTTAATTTCATTGACATACTATTCAATGCTACCAAGCAGTCTATTCTTCATTATTAATAATTATTTCCACATTTTATCTTGACAAAATCTAAAAAAAAAAATTGGGCGTGAGTATAAAAGTTGATCAAATAAATGAATATTTTTGTACCTTTGGTGTGAATACAATTCAAGAAAAAAATAATTTACCCAAACAACAAAACTACGTCACAATCTTAAAATCTTAAAAGCTTACTTTTAGCTCCTGAAGATGCTAACTTTGTTGGTGAAACGCGCGTCGAGAGTGATTGTGACGTAGTTTTGGTGTTTCGGTAGTATCCTTTTTTTCTTGAATAAAAGTTGATGGAAGCCTACATTAAAACCACGCCTAATTCAATGGAAATCACTTCTTCCAAAAATAATTATAGTTAGTTTTATACCATGGTAGAGTCTGGACAGAATGAGCATTCTTTTGAAATGAATGTCCACTTCCCATCGGTTATGTTTGTTTCAGATAATAATGTCAAACTTTTTTTTAAAAAATTGATGGAACTCAAATCTGTTATTTTACCCTCATAGAAGCATCACTCATCAGTAATCTTCAGCAGCAAAGATATTTGGATTCGACCCAATTTGTATACATAGCACTGTTCAAGATCGACGTATTCTTTTTCACGTGTCGTAGTTTTCTGATAGTGGTTCTCACAAAATTTATGTATTTCAGAAATTGATTTAACGTCTGAGCATTCCTCAATCTCCCAAAATTTGGCAAGTAACTGATGCAGATCATCGGATTTAGTTGCTAAATTACAATTAGTTTCTTTCATGATAGAGTTTCCTAAAGGTCCTGATATAACCCATCCAAATTGAGTTTGGTGCAATATTGGCTGATTTTTACCTAGTTTGATATTACCAAAACAAAGAATATTCCAAAATAAATCGGCACCAATCAAAATATCAATTTTTTGTGGCTCATTGAAATGTGGATTAGCAAGAACAATATCTTTGGGAATTTTCAAAGATTTCACATTTATTTTGGTATCAGGTAATGATCCGGTTATTTTGGGAAGAATGAAACATGTGAGAACAGAAGAAAATGAAGTTTGCTTGGAATGAATTTGAACTTCACATTTTTCATTGATCATTTGTTACTTATCCCAAATAAGGTTAAATTAGCATTCATCTTTTGCAGACCCAAACGTTCACTCATTTCTAGAGTTATGAATGAAGATTGTGATCCACAATCTAGTAATGCACAAGCTGAATGTTGCATACCTTGTTTGTCCGAAATTGAAATAATCGCAGTTGATAAGAATACGTGAGATGCGAAAGGATGTTGAAAAACACTTATACAACTTGTTGACTGATCTTGAGATACTTCATGACTGATAGTTGATGTCGATTCATTCTCGTTTGTGGCATGAAGCAGAGTATTATGCCAAGATTTACAGATTTTACAAGGACCAACTTTACATAACTTGATATTGTTTGCATGTCCCTGGCGCAAGCAATTCTGGCATAATTTTTGTTTCTTGCAAAAATCAGACCTATCTCTTATAGATAATTGTAAAAATTCTTTGCATGAGTATATACTGTGCTCCCCTTTACAAAAATTGCATTTATATTTGGTAACTGAATTGGTAGCTATGTATGATCTCGACTTGTTATCAAATTGCTTACCTTTTGTGTCATTTAAATGTTTTAATTCAATAGTTTCTAGAAAATCAGCACGAGATTTCAGAAAAATCTTGAGATTATCCCATTTAGGAAAATTATCCATTTTAGCACTATATTTCTCCCATTCTCGCAATGATTGAGAGTCTAGTTTAGAAGTTATCATGTAAACTAATAGGGTACCTATCCCAAGAATTGCTATTTTGTTCTAATTGATCGAGTGACCTCAAATGCTTTAATGTATTGTCAAGAAGCTTTCGAATTTTTGAAGAAGATTCCTTTTGGATAGAATCAAGAGTGAAAAGGGATCTGACATGGTTGTGAATTAATAGTTTTTTATTATTGTATCTTTCACACAAAGCATTCCATGCCAGCTTGTAACTGCTTGATGTGAATTCTATAGACTTGATTACCTGAGCAGCATTACCTTGAAGAGATGCCCTCAAATAGTGGTATTTTTGAATGTCGGTTATGTGATGATTTCCATGAATGAGAGACTCGAAAGTATCACGGAACTCTAGCCAAGTTTCATAGGAGCCGTCAAATTTAGGTAACTCAATGGTTGGTAGTTTCACACTTTGAGTAAAATCAGTTTTTACGAATGCTTCACTGGCAGAAGATATTTTAGAATGCATATCATCATCGTGTATTGAAACAGCTTTAGATTTGATGAAAGGAGTTGGTAATGACATTAATTGAGGTTCTCTGGGGTGTTCCAATAATGAAGTTTCAGTACCTTGTTTTGCTTGATATTTGAGACTACCAGCTAAGAAAACCTTAGCACTTGAAATGGTAATACCAAAATTATTTTCGAACATTTCACGTTCACTATATTGTTGATCTAAAACATCATCATCGCAAATAATTTCGATCTCATTTTGAATCTCTATGAACTCGAATATCAAAGGTTCAACTCTATTCAAGCGATCTCTCAACTGAATGAAATTGGCTTCGCTTAGAGGAGATTCGCTCTCTAAAGCCTTCAGAAAGTTACTGAAATTGGTAATTGAAGCTTTGATAGTGTCACGTTTTCTATTTAAAGATTTCAAACGATTTTCAGACATTTCAAAAGTATAGTGGAAACAAATCGCAGCACAAATATATAATTAGTGCAGTGATGAAAGGGTAATTGATTTGAAAAAGCTTGAAAATTGATCCCCTACTCACTTTTGTCTTCACGCTAAAAATCTCTCGAACTGGACTATGCTTTTTCAATCCGTCTCGTGTGGACCATGTAAAACCTTGTGCTGTAATGGCTAGTTTTTATAGTTTTATTTGAATTAAGGTGCATTTAGTCAACATAATTTTAAAATTGTGCTTAAATATATGTTAAGAGCGAAAGTTGAATCTGTTATATCAAATGCCGCCATTTATACAACAATGTTAAGTTTATGCTAAAAACCTTTCATGTTACCGTTATGTTTAAGATAATGCTTGTGCTAAAGTTGACTAAATCCACCCTTAGAGAATAGAGATTGATTTTTTAAATGATTGTGACAATTCTCTTTCAAAATTGTTTTATTGATTCTGTCAACATGACATCTCCGTGACAGCAACTTGAATTACGTTATACAGAGTACTGATACATTAAAAATAAAAAGAATACGTCGATCTTGAACAGGCACTCAAAAATCCAAGGTTAGGTAGCGATTTTCCAGAAATTCTCAAAATGCCCATTAACTCGAAAACGGTGTTATTTTTTTACTGAGGTGAAATTCCGATATTCTGAACAGTCATGACCTAGTCTATCACCAGTTTCAATATTGTACAAGGTTAACCGAACACCCTGTATAGACCGTCAGATAGTGACAGATTTAGGTGCCCCATTTTCGCATGTAAGCCTCGAATAGGGTCGAAAAGTACATCGATGTTGAGTGAAATGAAGGAAAATTTACGAGTGGCTCCTGGGGAGAACATATATGGAAAAGTCAAAAAGAATTTCCATTAAATTTTCCGACGAAAAAATCTACGGTTTTTTGACTTCTCGTTAAAGTGTCTGTTAGTTACCGATGTGTTAAATACAAGATACATAGAAACCCTGGTGTGATCTCTTATAGCTGTGAAACCGACATACAAAAGTGTTAAGGTACGGCCTACTTGATTCGTGATATTTTTACTGCGTTGATACCGTTTCACCTTTTTAGCACACAGATGGCGGCAAAATTACAGATTCATGATGACGCTTGGACAAGTGTCATGTTATGTAATTTTCAACATTGAATTTTATTTGTTGTGATATTCATTAACCATAATTTGTAAACATTCAAATTTCAATCAAATAATTATGACTCAGTACTTCGGAATGTTGGAAACTCCGCTATTTTCGACTTATACGCCATCCATCGACGAATGAAGCCAACGGTGTCAGTGCAATTACAGTCTCAACAACTTTGTTGAAACAAAAGCGAATCAGTAAAAACACCATGGTTTCTATACATCTTGGTTAAATATTATATGTTAGGTAAATTCCATTTGGGTTTTTCGACGAAATTCTGTGTGGATGTTATCTAACAAATGGTTTCGTGTGAAATGGCCTAAATAATTCGTTTTTTTTATGATCAAATTGTGTTGTCATGTCATAATGACAAGAGTTTTATATTTTATGGTTGTTACATCACGTATTTTGTGCGGGTTTGGGTTCCGAAAATCAGGAATATGAAGAAAAGGGAGGAAATTAGGTATCAATTTTGCAACTGAAATGTATAATGATAATGAACCGAAAAGCACAAGAACGTTATTGAAATCATCGATTTCACAACAGCTGCAGCCATTGCATTCCATCAATTCAAAATGTTAGTTTATATTACATATTTGGCAAATATTTCAAAATTTATTTGTTTTTAGCAAAGAGCCAATCAATGACAAATCTACTAGCAGCAGAAAAAGTAAGTGTACTGTCTAGTACGAAGAAGGATCTCTTTGTAATTCGAAAGAAATATTATGACTACATTTATCTCACAACTTTGGATCCGCTCAAAATGGGTTTGACTTGACTGGATCCGATGCACCTAATCGATATATACAGTGTTCGGATTGGATTGAATCACTCAAGTCAATTCCATAAAATATAGGATTGGACCCAACCGATCGCCTTGAAGAGAAGTGAAATTTCGAGATAAAAGAGTTTGAAATTGACAAATGACAGGTAAAAGTAGCCAAATTCAGATTAGTGTTTATATTGACAACTGTCTTTCTCAAAATGAAGAGCAAAATAATAATTAAGAAAAGAAATGTATGGTCCAAAGAAGAGAGCAGATCCACAGAACAACGATTCGTGATTTAATTCGCAGAACACAAGAAATTTAAGGTTACGAAATTCGACATTTTGCTGTGAAGTTAGCTTTTTTCAATCGGATTGAAGCATAGGATTCTTTGATCCACTTAAATATTGCGATATAAACTGAAGGGTGGTTTCACTCGACTCAATGCTATTGAATTTGAAGCGGATAGAGATCGTCCATATAAACGTAGTCTATGAAGAAGAATTATAATTGACAAGACAACAAAATGAAATCAATTTGCCTAAAGCACGAAAGGCACGGCAAAAAGAATAAATTGATATACAACTGACATTCATTGGAAAAAGAATAAAGGAAGAGACACTGAAAAGACTTTTACAAAAATATATGATATTGTTGTTCCATAAATAAATATGTACATGCTACGTTCATTATAGTGAAAGTTTTTTTAGATTTTTATTTGATATAAAGAGTACGTATCCTTCACTTTGTGGAACTATGAAAAAATAAACAATTGTGAGAAGAGTGATTGGATTATGATATGTCCACATCACATAAGGTCAACGATTAAGCAAGATGCCATAAATGAAATGATCAATCTTCCAAACAATATGAATTAAAAAAATAATAATTCATACTCTCAATGTAAACAACTAATGAAACATTTATATCCAAACAAAATTTAATTAGGTATAGATTCATTCTACTAAATATCTTGTGTATTGTTAGTGATAGTCTTCAGACAGGTCCAGTGAAATACTGGTTCATCAAATCTGTCCTATAACAATTATTGTTATTATTATGGTCATGTGTAATGTCTGGTACGACTTCATTCAATGGCATTTTCTATATCATCATTGACCTCTAGTTCAGCCTCGTACATGTCTCTACCTATATTGCGTAATATTGTAGTGGCAACAAATATTTCTTGAGCTGTTTCTACTTTCACCCTCATCCCTAATGCACAGAATGGAAATCTTCGTTTCCAAATACCGAAAGCACACTCTAATTTATTCCTTGTAATTATCAATGATTCATTGTACAATTCTTCAGACCGTGTTGTGGTTTGCTGTAGATGTGTCACATCCTTTCAATCCTTTTGATAAAGATGCAAACAGTCACTTGAAGCATCTGTTAGTTTAACTTCATGGTAACACATATTTATTCTATTGGTAAGCCTAACAGGAGGTCAAAAAACATATATTTTTCTCTAACAATCAGGTTATCCAAACAGATACCTTGACAAGAAATCAAAAAGCCGGCCCTCACGCCATTATGATTTTCGGTCTAGTGACGATATAGGTTCTCATAGTTTCGATGGGCTTGTGTGGGAAAATCCGTTAAAATCTCGATTTTTCCTTACAAGATTACGCCCTCATTTTAACCCATTAGCAACCTGCAACACTCAAGCCTTTGGTATTTCGATGCCAGGTTCTATTGATTAATGATTAGGTGAATACGGCTCGCGTTATAATATGGAAAATCGAATTTTCCATGAAAAATCAAGTTTTCTATGGAAAATCAAATTTTCCATATGTTTTCCCCAGCAGCCTCTCGTGAATTTCCAACCAACGAGACTTGTTTGTGAATATGGGGTACCTATATCTGTCACTATCTGACGGTCTAATAGGGATAGAAAGTTTTTAACGATATTTAGACGACCTTTTGACAGGTTCTAAATAAATGATTCAAACGAATCAAAAAATAGATGCAAAATTAATGATGCTATATTAAAATCATCCCATTCCCTAATTGGTTGTCCCATTACATCCATTGCAGATTCAAACTATAACATGGTACCCAGCACCAAACTATCATACTTCAAAGAAATTCCACAAAATTACCAGCAGTTTTGGATAAAATTCAGCTAAGAATACATTTCTCACCTCCATTACCAATATAAATGGAAGGATCCAGATACAAAAGGACGATCAACCGATCCGTACGACATTTGTGCCCAATTCTATTGGGAGAAGAACTTTTCAAATGACTTTTGCAATTAGTAGAAAGGTGACAGTTTTCATGCATATAGACATTCATTATTACTTACTCTTAATTTTCTCTTTTCTTGATGGAGTCCATTATCTTGAAGGTATCCCTCAAAGGGAGAGTATAAATATTCAAACTCTACCTTCCATTCCATTAATTTACAATTGAATATATTGTTTTGTGTTGAATAATTATGGCAACAGTGAAACTCATCTCAACGAGATGAAAGAATATGAATGCTGTTGCTGTCAACAATTTTTTTTTATTTGTACCAAGATTGACAATTTTTACTCTTTTCAAATACAAAGTCCATTGATGCATTTCACTACACTTTAGAAAACCAGCAATTCTCAAACCTAATTTGCACAAAATATTATATTCGTCTAATTTGTTTTAACAGTTTTTACGTAAATAACATTAACACTATTTTAGTTCAGTATACTGAATGATATTTTTTTGAGAATGGAAAATATTTTTTTCAGAATGGGAAATATATTTTATGAGTTTTCAGATAAAAACATGACTCACTGAGTATAAAATAGTATCGAATTAATTTTACTCAAGTGCAATTTCATTGCGGCTCAAATTGAACACAACTGATTGGTACCCGTATAGTGTAAAAATATAACGGAATTGTTTAATTTGTTTCATACAATCAGGGTTTGGTAAACATATAATTTATCAATTTCGTAGTGTAAACATTCCACTTCGTTCCAGTAGCTATAATTATATAAATACAAGGTATTGGAAGGTTAGAACAATCTGAAGAAAAAAATGCGTTATGTAAACGATTTGCACATAGGAAGTTCAAGAGAATAATTATCGAATGAAATTACATGCGACAAGAGGACCAAGAAAATGAGTTTGAACTTAAAACTAAATACATTTTTATTTCTCAAATAATCCGACCAACTATGCTAAATAGTTTTGCTACACCAAAGATTTTATTTTGAAACTTTCAAAAATCAAAAGAAAATTACGGCTTGACCAATATAGCTCCGCATCTGAATATTAGGTGCGCATTCGAACAGCTAGTGTTCCTTCTTGTCGCTCCTGATTAAAGTATTGGTAGTGGACTTTGTATCGTTATTTATTTTATTATCAACTATTCAGGGTATATCAAAATTTTACCACTATTTGCCTTCTGCATTTTTTTCATAAATTTCAAACACTAACAATATCTAAATTGCTATCAAAATGTTGCGTCTTCTTGAACACAGAAGTTTCATCTGCGGCGAGGTGTTCTATGTAGGCGTCCCCATTGCGTATTTTCATAATACTACCAAGTATATCCATTTCACATTTACGTCATCATGTTTTGGTAACGTGATATTTCAAGTTATCCCAGGTTATTAAATGTCATTCGTGATTTAGTTGTTTACTTTTAGAACTCTGTTAACACTTCATTCTACGTCTTGGGTGTGCGTACTAAGCGGAGTAGGCCATAGACTTGTGGTCGTTGTGACTTCTGCATTCAGCTGGAGTAGTACGAAGTGACTTTTGTTGGTTTCATAACTGAACAGGCAAAATGGGTTATGCCAAGCAGTATTACACAGGCGTGTTTCATTTGAGGATAGGGCTTCATAATATCTTTCTAGCTTGTGGAAAAAGAATAATAAGTTGAGAGTGTAATACTCTTCGAGAACTGTACTTGGAAACAATGCTCACGGATTTGACATTTTGACTAATTTTGTTTCCATACGAATCGTCCGTAAAGGAATTATATCTTGTAGCTGCCAAAAGGTTCCAGTTTTCGTTTAGTCGTTTGAATTGCTGTGTATGCATATTTCTGAACCTTACCTCTCGGGGGACTCTATAACCCAATTATCTCTGGTAAGTCTCGCACATGGCATTCTTCTATTATTTGGCAGTTATTCATGTATTTAGGATCTGATTAGTTAGGCCTTTAGGGTACTTGACACTATGTGCCACTGTTAACCCTCTGACCAGGATATTTTGACATCTGAAAGAGCCTACCGAAAGCATCTTCCACTGTGAGAGCACCTAGGCCTGTTCTGGACAGAGATATTTATTAGGTCATCCAAGTTGTTCAAAAAAATGTCAAGTTATTGTTGTATTTCAGGGTTTACTTATAGGGCACTATAGTTCTGTCCCTACTACAGTATTTCCTTCCTTTCTGAAGGAAGTTTCATGCTTCCATTGATGTATGCTATGTCTTATTCCTGGTGACAATCTTCCACCTACTATAGACATTGAGCAGGGCATTCAGGTGATGGTAGTGTAAACTTCCGAAGAGGCAACATTGTGGCTACGATCAACCTGGTTGTACCACCCTAGTTTCGTTCACTTGTAGCAGAATCTGTCAAAGAAACCATTGCAGCTACAATCAGCCTGGCTGTACCTCCCTAGTTGATCTGACTTGGCACTCCAAGTACCAGATCTAGCACTATTGCAGCTACAATCAGCCTGGTTATACCACCCTAGTTGATCTGACTTGGCACTCTAATTACCAGATCTAGCACTGAGTATTTTACCGTGTACTGATCTTTTCATAGCCTAGTCTTTAACCAAATGCTAATGTGTGAACGCTACAAGGTAAGGTGCACCATACTATTGCGGATTGTTTGAGAGATATTCCTTTCTTCTACCCTGTAGCGGTAGATGTATTTTGTGTGTAATATTGGATACATTTAACCTTTTTCTATTTAGTAGTGCCTGTATAATCTCACCTAAGAGGTTTGTTAATGTTTGAAACATATTTGGTCATTGAACTGTACCTGTAGACCAATTGAAAGGTCGATTTTAATAATATTCAGGTATTTATATAGCTAGTTAGTTTTGTGTGAAAACGTACCCGTAACAGTCATTTCACTATCATTTTGATTTTAATAACTATACTTCTTCAAACAGTAAGCTGTTTATCATTTAGAGTGTGGTACCTTTAATGTTTAATACTATTCGTGTTATATGAGAATCAGTATAAATAATCTATAGTGAGCTTACATTCATATAGCTGGCGCCCACATTCGTACATCTCATCACCATTTATTTTGTTATGACCCACTTCCGTTTCCACTTGAGTTAGACACGAGCCACCCTGTCATTCTAACTGCTTCGTTGTCATTACAAAAGTCTAAAGATAAGTAAAACTCGTGGCAATATTTACCCTATCTGTTTATATTTCGCGCATCTCAGATGTAGAGCTATATTTGTTAGGCTGTGCCTGTGTATAAATTTTTTTTCTCCTCTCTAGAAAATTTATTCGTGGGAACGAGAAGGTTTCTGACAATTATATAGCTTACAGTTCATGATAATGCTAACTTTGTTAAAACTGCAATAGTTTAAATCGAAGACCGGTTTCTAGACAGACTTTGTGCCCCCTTTTTTGAGTTTAGAGCTGTATTCCGAGGTGTTTGGAGATAATTATTTGCTTATTTCACTATAATGGTCGGCACTAGCGTAATCATTAACAAAATTGAAGTTGATAAAATTTGGTATAAGAAATTTTGTATATCCATTTTCTTTTTAACCCAACACTTTTCTGGTTGTGAGATATTGAGAAAAGTTATTTTTTTCACAAGTACATGTACCACAAGTGTTTGTTCAGAAGAAAGTTTCGTTCCATAACATTCTGTGGACAATAACTTGAAATTGGAGTTATTATTGCTTTTTACTGATGTTATATTCCAGACCATTATTAGGAGTGATATGTTTGATGAAGAAAATTTACAAGAGGAAATGTTCAAAACTCTAAGAAAATCTGAAGATTGGTTAAAACAAAAAATACAAATACGTCTTTCAGGTACAAGTTAATGAAGATGAATGATAAAGAAGTTCGGCTTTTTATGGTCCTGTTCACTTTTGAACGGTTTGACAAAAAAATTGGACAAAAAACGTTTTGAATGATAATACTGGTACTCCTTTTCGAAATAAAAGACATGGTAATTGCTCGAAAGATGGCGCGGGGAGACACATCAACTTAAAAATTTCAAATAGAATGGGGGATGGTCAAGTATTACAACATTAAAAAACATTCAATTCTCCTATTAACCATTCACATTTTTTCGAATTTTGTTAATATTTTATTTACAATATGCATTTGAAATATTAAGTTTGAGTGCGGATCTGAATGGTATCCTTACCTCGATAAATTTGAACGGTTTGTTGTGAAACTACGAAGGGCCACGGTTTTTTCCTATTTTTAATCCCGACTTCTATCTCGGGATCTCGAGATCCCGAGATCTAAGTCGGGATCCCGACATCTAAGTCGGGATCCCGACATCTAAGTCGGGATCCCGACTTCTATCTCGGAATCTCAAGATCCCGACATCTAGTCGGGATTCCGACTTCTATCTCGGGATTCCGAGATCCCGAGATAGAAGTCGGGATTTCGGCTATATCGCCTATATCTACTCTTTGTAGTCAACTTCAGTCGTCACTCGTCAGTCTTTACACTCTTTACGCGTGCGAGGTTGTGAACTCTAAATATAATTCGTTTCGTCAGGAAGGATAGAAAACCCATGGCTGATTCAGAGCAGGACGGGATCTCGAGATCCCGAGATAGAAGTCGGAATCCCGACTTGGATGTCGGGATCTCGAGGTCCCGAGATAGAAATCGGGATCCCGACTTAGATGTCGGGATCTCGGGATCTCGAGATCCCGAAATAGAAGTCGGGATTAAAAATAGGAAAAAACCGTGGCCCTTCTACGCCTTCGTATGAAACAATGCGATGTAAAATATTTTTCTTGGTATTACCGATACTACTTTTTGAGAGAAGATACAACTCAATCAAAAAATCAAAAACTTCTTAAGGCTTGGAAATCAAAATTGAGAAAAAATCTGTTAACAAAATATTTAGATGGTTGAAAGGAGAATTGAATTATGTGACACTTGGCCTCCTAAACTGCAATTAATCACTGTAAAACTTCGTGATATGTACTGTATATTTTTCAATACAAATCTGTGAATTCTTATTCTTCGGAATGTTCAACGGAGTCTAGAGTCTGTATTATTTCCTTACTGATGCGTATTTATTTTTTTGTTAAACATTTTCAATTTTCTATGATTTGTTGTATAAAATTTCGTCAGATTTAATTTTACCATATTCGCCAATGAGAAAATAGGTGAAACTTAAAAAAATTTCGTCTTCTATAATAATTTTAATAATATGTCATGCAATATTACACGGCAAATACTGTATCTTCACATCGTAATTATTCGCAACACAATTGAAAGCTATCAATACAACATCTATACTAAAATATTCATTTGTTGAAACATTTACAGTTTGGAAATATTGCACATACAGGATTATCACGTAAAATTTCCTGTCATCCAAAGGAATAGTCAAGAAAATTTGACATGCGAAGCGAGGTGCGCATCCTTCAGACATTCCCAATAGTGGATTGTTATGAGAACATTTCGTCGATTTCATCTGATGTGTTTTTGAGTTTGTCGTGTTCTGAAAAACGATGCAGAAACTACATAATTTTTTTTCAAGTCTGTGAATGAGATGAGATAAATGTCCGAAAGATTTTTATGAACGTAGATGTATCTCTGGTACTGTCCTTTTTTTCCTGAATAGAAATTACAAACCAGTATTAACGTTTTCGTCGCGAGTAAAAACCAGTATCTTTCTGAAGTATCGTTGTTAGTATATGGTCATCATTAAATAATTGATCAGATGAATATCGAAGAGATATATCTATTATCAGATATCGCCTTTTTCCTGTTAGTTTTTCCTATTCCTCCTCATATAATTACATCGTAATCTATCTAACTGAGCAATGACATAGACGCAATAAAGTGATCAAAAGATTTGTTCTCAATTTAAAAATGTATAATAATTATTAAATTAATCGACTTACCTGAAGGATGATTAATTTTTATTATATGAACAATCTCCTCCGAAATGATTACATAACACATGTAGTTTCCATCACCTTGGGTGTCTGAGCCACAATCTTTCAAAGAGTAAATTTTTCTTATCCCGACCCTGTGTAGTTACTCACCAATGCCGAATACTGTGACAAATAAATAAATCACTTCATTTCTCCACCTTCAAATAGCTTGCTGAAAAGGGTTGAATTAGTAATGGGAAGGGTGGGACTGTAATCATTTCGGATGAGATTGTTCATATAATAAAAATTAATGATCCTTCAGGTAAGTCGATTAATTTAATAATTATATTTCACAATCTCCTCCTCATGATTACATAACACATGTAGATGTTTAAAGATGAGGCAAGCTAGTTGCGCAAAATATTTTATTCAAATTTCTCCAAATTATGTAGGTACATAACTACAACTATTTAATTAAAATTCATTACCAATTCTATAACTTATTATGTATAAATACATAAATGTAATCCTTAATTTCATTAAGATAATTTAGATCCCTGTAATACACCCTCAACAAAATTTTCTTCTGCTATTACATGCCTATTATAAAGTTTATTGAAATCTGTGGACTTGTTGGATCAACCAGCAGTCTTTCTAATTGTTTGTATACTAATGCCACCCCGAAAAGCGGCTGAGGTTGTTGCTTGACGAAAACTATAAGCAGTGAATTTTTCATCAACACCGCATTATTTCATAATATATTTCAGCCACCTACTGAGGGTTTGTGCCGTTGCCACTCGGTAAGGTTTTTTGTATGTTAAAATGAGAGCATTTTCACCAGGTGGTCTAATTTCTCTCGATTTTTCGAGGTAAAATATTACAGTATGCGCAACGCACAAACCTGGCTTGTCTGTGAAGAATTTAAATTTTAGTAAGAGCTGATATTTATTGATGTTAGACGTTTTTAATTTTTCTGATATCTCGATCAGAATTTCAGAAGAAATTACTTTAAAATTTTTAATATTGATCTTAGAAAAGGTTTGAATTCTATGACCTGTAGTTAAGGCCAGTAAACCAATCAGCTTCAAAGACAGCTGCTGTAAGGTAAGTGATTCTAAGGGATATAATTTTTCCAAATAGTCAAGAACAGGTTGGGGGTCCCAAGTAGGAATCTCTTTATAAATTGTTTATGCTGGTCCTCTATTTCAAGAATGAAATAGAGTGCAGATTTTCAGGCATTGATCGTGGAATAAGATGATCCTTCTTCAAATAATATATTAAAAAATCTTATAACCTTTCCTAACTCAAATTTGAAAGGATCTCCTGTCACCTCATTACAAAAATTCCACCATTTTTTCCAATAAGTAGAGTATTGTCGAAAAGTGTTTGAACTCAACGACGAAACCACAGCTTCCAATCCAATCTCTGGAAATCCTCTCAAAAGCTTCCCCGATATATTGCCTACTACCAGGGAAAGGTCTTTCCAAAGTGGATGAGCTTTTCTGAAAGGAGAAAAAATCATATACTGCTGTGGATGAAATATTATAGGGTTTCCATGCAATATTTTCATGAAAACCGGATACCAAGCTTGCGATTCCCATAAAGGAACTACGAGTATTCCTTCTGCTTTTTCTGCAATAATTTTATTCAGCACCTTTAGAACTATGGCAAATGGTGGAAAAGCATAGAAATATTCTCCACTCCAATTGACAGTGAAGGCGTCAATGGCGATGGAATCTGGGTCTTTGAACCACGAAACATATCTTTCACATTTTGTGTTGAGTTTTGTAGCAAATAAATCAATAGATGGGGTTCCAAATTTCTCGCAAATTATTTTGAAATAATGCCCTGATAATTCATATTCTGTTTCAATGGCCACTGATCTGGATTCCAAGTCTGCCACCATATTACTTTCAGTGTTAATATATGATGCGAATATTATTATATGCCTTTCTTCGCACCACTGCCATATCCGTCTAGCAAGCTCATTCAAAATTTGATATTTTGTACCCCCCATTCTATTAACATAGGCTATTGCAGTTGTGTTATCTATTCTCAACAGAATTTTACAACTTTTAATATTTTGCAAAATGACTTCAAACCATAGAATACAGCTGTTAGTTCTAAAATATGAATATTGAGTGTTTTTTGTTGGGAATCCCAGAACCCATGTATTTTTTCTCCGTTGCAACACGCTCCCCAGCCTGACAGGGATGCGTCCGAGTAAATTTCCATTTGAAAATGATTTGGAGAAATATTTCTATGAATAGCTTGAATATTTCTGATCCACCAAGCAAAATCTGATTTCAAATTATCAGGAATGATGAATTTTTTATTGAAATTTCCTTGATTCAATCTCAACACAGTCGTTTTTACCATTTCAAAGTTTTTTGTGTACAACCAGCCATAATTAGTGGCTGGACATGCAGCTACTAATTTTCCAATGCACTTTGCGAAGTCACGAATTCGACAAATTTTTCTTTTAGACATATTCACCGATTCCATCAATATGGTTTCCCTTTTTTCCTTTGGTAAAGATATCGTCATACTAAGAGAATCAAATATAAACCCGAGATATTTACAAGTTTGAGATGGTGCCAGTTTGCTTTTTTGTTTATTGACTATTAAACCTACTTCCACCATTGTTTTTACCACTATATTAGTATGAACAAGACAATCAGAATAAGTCTTTCCTATTATGAGAAGATCATCCAGATTCGCAACAATTGTAATACCCTGCTTTCAGAAATGTTTCAGTACAGGTCTTAGGACCTTCGTGAAAATAAATTGTGCAAGGGCCAAACCAAAAGGTAAGGAATTGAAGCAAGATGTTTTGTTTTCAAATTCAAATTTTAAATATTTTCGGTCCTTTTTATGTATAGATAACAAATAATAAGCGTCTTTCAATTCCAGTGTAGTGAAAAAACATTTTTCATACATTAAATGTAAAACTGGTTTATAGTTTTCCATTTTGAAATGGGTGGTCTCAAAAAAGTATTGAGTTCCTTTAAATTCAGGATAAATCTGTGCGATCCATCCTTTTTTGGAATTAAGAAATAACTCGAATAAAAATCTCCCTTAGTTTTCTTCGATATAGAAATGACACCCATATTCAACAAATTGTTGATACTGTTGTTAAGGGTTCGTTTCTCAGATTTTGAGATTTTGGTAAACTTTTCTGATTCGGTTTTTTAAAAATTTTTATTCTATAACCCAATTCAATCCAGCTCAAAATCTCAGAATTCTCAGTGATTTTATTCCACTCCTGTGAGTAGAACATTAATCTACCAGAAATATTTCTATATTGTATATTGTACCTCTAATACTTCCTCTGCAGATACGGCCGTCTGTACCGCCGTTTCCTCTCTGTTAGTGTAGTCCGTTCTTTCTGCCTGTCTCTCTCCCCCCCGGTAGCCTTCCAACGTGTTCTTTTCACCTGACGCTGGGAGTTTAAAGACGTGGACGCAGTGGGTACAAATTTTTATAATAACAGATTCATCCAAAATTTTCTTTATATTCTTATTGATATGAGGTTCAATCAAATATCGCCTGTGCATAGATAAAGAATGATGCATATCGGTCAGCATTTTCCCGACATCTATAAGATATGGCAACACCGCATTCTCTTTGTCTCCTGATATCACCAATTCATTCATAGGGGTTCCTATACCACTAATACTAGAACCAATGTGTTTCTGCAGAATTTGAAGGTATTTGTCCTGTTTTACACAAGATTATGTGAGAGATGCTTCAATTTCCCCGTTTAACTTTGGGGCATTTAACAGAACAAAATTTCTTACTCGAGGGTATTTTTCAAGTAACTCCTTCCGTATGACTTTTTCAAGACCCTTTTTCAATACCGCTGTCCATCTCTCTACAATTTCTTCATGTAATACCGGCCCTTCTTTTTCTGCATTACTTGGATGGACTCCTAATAATGATTTTATTTCCTACTGAATCTCATTTTTTGCAGATTCACGAGATGACTCTGATGATGAGGATGAAGAAGACTCAGAAATAGATGAATCGTCCGAGCCTACGGAAAAGAATATATGATGTGAACACCTTATTCAAATCAATCGAAATCATATTTTACACACAATTCTTGCTCCGTCGAACTAATATATAGTCGTGAAATAGTATTATCATTGTTTAAATATGTAAACAATGGTATTATCGAGCATTTCTGTTGACAAGCGAGTGAATACAGTTTTTATTGTTCTGCCGTCAGTGAGGGTTTTTATTCCGAGCTAGCAGTACTTTTTATAAAACCAATTCATGTGAATAGTATGTCGGTCGATCTGATTTTTATGCATGTGCATTAAAATTTTGTGAAGCACCTTCTAAAACAGTCATATGCCTGTTGCTAGACTGAATACGATACATGTGTATTGTATTTCGGAAAACCCTTTTCATGCCATGCTGAAAAAATAACAGGGAAAACTAATCAATGTACTTACTTGAACTTTCCTTATGCATTTTTGACAAACGTCGTTTCAATCGTTTTAATTTGTTCTTGAGTTTCTTCTCTTCTCGCTTGCGTTTATATCTAGACATTTCCGAAATCCGAATATCCAAATTCAATATCCCTAATAGCACCATGAAGTCCGATGGTAATCCATAGGACATCCTCTCAGGACGTTCGGGACGTCCTTAGGACGTGCAGAATTGGTACCGTGGACGTCCATTGGACATCCGTGGAAAGCACCAATGTCTCGACTTCTCACCAAAATTGGACGTTCTATAAGGATATCCCGTGGACATCCACCTGGGATGTTAATTGGACGTCCCCGAATTACATCAATCGAAAGTACATCTGGGACGTCCTTAGGACGTGCAATATTGGTACGTCCTTAGGACGTGCAGTACTGGTACCGCGGACGTCCATTGGACATCCGAGGGAAGTACCAATGTTTCGACTTCTCACCAAAATTGGACGTTTTACAAGGATATTCAATCGACATCCACCTGGGATGTTCATTGGACGTCCCCGAATTACATCAATCGAAAGTACATCAGGGACGTCCTTAGGATGTGCAGAATTATCAAATGTGTTTGTTCGTACATCTCTTTCAGGACTGAGATCATGATATTGTTGTGGATTACTGAAGATACCAATTTGGATGGTACTAGATGTACTTACTAGGTAAGCACAGCACTCTCTCAGTCATTCAATTCGGTTTTGGAAACATCAGATACATCTGAATCAGTCGAGACTTCTCTATTTAAAGTTTCTGACAATCGTTTAGCGATTCTATTGCGCTGGCGTTTTGATATATTTCGTTTTCGTTTGTACATGTTTAAAGGATACACACAACTCTACTTACGGAAACACCTTTTTCAAAACAGTGTTGAATAGGTTAGTAATAACTATTGAATAGTAGAACAAAACTTTTATTTTCATTTATTGATATAACTATACTGAATGAACACAAAATAACTTTCACAATAGTCACTAAACTAACTAATCACAAATATGATAGAAAAGCCGCCATAGCAACAATTGTCTGTCGATTCGTCAACACTTCACTTGAACACAGAACACAAAACACAGAAAACAACTTTATGCACGGAACCCATATATAGATGAATTGTTCGGTTTCAATTCGTATACGAACAAGAGAGACAAACATACATTTTTCAATTTCATTGTTGTATTGGCATACACACAAACTCGAGAATATGGCCGCTGATGACCTTATTGTTAGTGAAAAGGGTTTTATTTCAGATGGGTTGTTTTCGCTATAATGTTTAGCCCTATTGTGAATAAGCGATCCATTTTATACTTCTTCTGTAAAACTACTAGCTGGGATGTATACACGGATACTGGGTACACATGGAGGCCTGATTATTGTAACTGTTTTCGAATTTTGTTATATTTTTATGATCATCCATCCTTCATCTTTGGATGGATGCACCTAGAAAACATTACGAAATATTTTCAATCCAGGATATCCCAAGGAAGTCCTAGCAGGGACATTTTCTAAAATTCACTGATTGGGACGTCCGATGTACATTCATCAAGGACGTTCCAGAATGTCCCCATACCAAGACAACTATAGGAAGTCCTTTCGAAGACATGCCAAATACATGCCAACCAGGACATCCAATGGATTTCCTAGAAAATTCTACAAAGTATATCCGAACCAGGACATCCCAAAAAAGTCCTCACAGGGAGAAATTCTAAGATTAACCGATTGGGACGTCCAATATTCATTCATGCGGGATGTTCCTGAATGTCCCGTACCAGGACAACCATGGGACGTCCTTTCAAAGACATGCCAGAATACTTACTAACAAGGACGTCCGATGGATATCCTAGGAAACATTACAAAATATATCCGATCTAGGACATCCCAAAGACGTCCTCGCAGAGAAGTTTTATACGATGTATCGATTGGGACATCCAAAGGAATTCCTTTGGGGAAATTCATGAAAATGCACTGAATCAGACGTCCCAAGGACAATGATTTTAAGTCCCGGACATTCGGACATTCGGACATGATGTGTACCAAATAGGGACGTCCCTGGGAGATGATGTGCTATTAGGGATACGTCTGCTCGGACACACACAAAGAAATGAAATGATTTATATATTTGTCACAGTATTCGGCATTGGTGAGTAACTACACAGGGTCGGGATAAGAAAAATTTACTCTTTGAAAGATTGTGGCTCAGACACCCAAGGTGATGAAAACTACATGTGTTATGTAATCATGAGGAGGAGATTGTGAAATATAATTGAATGTTATGCAGTGAAGATGAAACCAAGACAGAATTGAAATTTTTGTGTAGCAACTGTTAATCAGGACTCGTAATGTCTCATTAATTCAAATCAATGAACTGAAGGAAACTTTTGAAGAGGTTAGATACATCTACCAATGGAAAAAATTATGAGGAACTCTCTCAAGACTTTATAGCAGAAATGCTAGAAAGACAAAGGAGCTAATGTAACATTCTCATAACAAATATGAAGGAATCTTATACATCAACAATTGAAAAGCGAAAAGATGAAGACCTGAAACCTGTGTCCAATATTCTTGTGAATTATAATGTAGACATTTCCAATATAAAAGTACTCTGAGTTGGAGAACACTGACAAAAACTGACGCATCAATATCACCTTGAAAACTATCAAGGATGCTATCAGGTCTGAAAATTAAAACAAGAAGAATAGTGGGTATAGTAATTACTTCCATTGGTGATTCAATGGTGATCATTCAAAAAGGATCAAGTTTGTTAACATAAAACACTAATGTTAAATAATCCCACCAAAAAAATTATTGGACTTTCTTATATACCACATAATTGTGATATTACATATGGTAAGTTTGTTGGCAAATGAAGACGGAGTAATGATGATTGTGGTACAATCCTGCATTCAATTTATTTAGTGAAAGTCAAAATATTTCTGAAATAGAGTGAAATATGTTTTATGATTATAGCACCATAAGATGTGATTCGAAATCTAGAGTTGAAGGAGGGGTACTTCTTTATGTTAGAACTGACATTGACAACTCTGTATATAAAACTTTTATTCTAAAGGAACCTATTCTTGCAAAATTGTAAAAATCAAATAAAAATATAGTAAATTGTTAGTAGAATCTTCATACCATACACCAAATGCAGGTTTTTCTGTATTTATTGATGATTTTGAAGACATTTAACAATGTTTGGTACCAATTTGAATTGTATCGCAGCTGGAGATTTTAATATAACTTGGAATAACAAATATTTTTGAAGAAATCGAATGAAATATATACTAAATACTTCAGGGTTTTTTTTAACCAAGTGTGAATCCGTAGTGGATATCAATGTTGCTCCAATCAAAACATTCATTTATAAGTCAAACAGTTTTACATGATAAGATTATGAACTGAAAAATAGAAGCCTCAATAAAGAAAGGCATATTTGGCAGTAATAATAAAACTGAAGTAAAACGACATAATTTTAAAACTACCCATAATAAATTTGTGAACATGCTCACATATATGAAAAAACTGATCTAAATAAAAATGATAATTCCTATTTGATATGGAAATCACTTGAACAGCTTGTTAACATCAAAAGTAATGATTCTCATTTTACAAATGGTACAAATTTTTTCACCACTGAAGTCCAACTAAAAATAGTGAGGAAAGAGAGTGAAATTGGAGAATTTTTGAGTAATTATTTTGTAAATAGCATTAGAGACATTGTGGAAAGTATTGAGAGGGAGTGGATTTGAAATTCATTCGAATTATAATACACAGAGGTTTGCCAACTTTTATTACACAATAACCTCACTCTAAAATAAAATTGTTGTACCTTTACAAAATATTGTACTGTAGACTGTAGTACCAACATATATTAGACTACTTGAATTCAATAATTTTTTTTCTTGGAAATCAATCTGGTTTTAGGAAACATCAGTCATGTGAAAGAGTACTTCAACTGACAATCACCAGGTGGAAGGAAAGTACTGATGAAGGAAATTGTGTCATTGCTGTATTTCTGGATATAAAAAGAGTATTTGAAGCAATCAAACGGAAATTGTTAGTGAGAAAACTTGAGTCTACTGGTGTACAGGGAGTGGCACTCAAATGGTCCAGAGGTTACCTCAGAGCAAATCACAAAAATCAGTAGTAGCTTGTCAACCTCTATCAGTAATTCTTTTGGAGTTCCACAAGGAAGTGTTTTGGGGTCGTTACTATACTTGGTGTACATAAATGACATTCACTTCCTTCACTCTTGTGATTTTGTAAATCTTCTTACAGATGACACGTTATAATCAGTTTCAGCTAGTAATCTAGTCAATGCAATTAATAGAATTAACAAGTAATTAGCTAGAAATCATTATCTTAATCAACACTACATAAACTAAAGAATACCATTCTAAGAGGATGAGAAAGGTGCACAATTTTTTTTTTGAAAGTAATAAAGACCATTATCATTATTATTACTGAACAATGCCGTCCTGACAATAGCTAATGACCCAATTGAAGTTGTAGGTGAAATGAAATATCTGGGTTTTATGCTTGATAATATCCTATCTTTCAATGCACACTTCATCTATGTTATCAAGAAAATTTCTGATTAGCTTTATTTCTCCACAAGAGTTTCATCACAATTGTATACCTATTCCAGAATAACAGTATTTAATGCAATAACTCAGCCTCATCTTGATTATATCGCAAGCATATTTATTTACTTTTGATTCCAATAAAATCGCCCGGCTACAAAAACTACAGTATCGAGGAATGCGAATCATTCTCAATTATGAAGAATATACCAACATTTCATTCATGTTAGAAACCTTGCAATGTTTTTCAGTATTCCAAAGACTGTATCAAACATCGATGATTTCAATTCTCAAAATCTTGAATAAACTTTCTCCAAAAAAATTCTTTAATGAATTCAAGTTTCAAGTTCATCCGAAAAGAGGAACCACTATTCACAAATTGCACCTACCTAAATATAGTATTTCGAATACAATAAACTCCAAATTTTATATAGGCTAAGATGGCTATCACAAATTACCTTCCTATGTGAAACATTCAAATACCATCCACGAATTCAAAAAACGAATTGTTGCCCACATCAGATATTGAAATCATTATGTATATTGGTTATTTTCATTCGTAATTGTTTATTTTCATTACCAAAATTTTTTAGGTTTATATATGTTACAACTTACAGTTGATGTCCTGACTGCCAAAATCAGTTTGCCACAGGCACAGGATACGTATTAACAATAAATGCATAAGAAAGAAAAAACAAATGAAATATTGGGATATAAAGCAACGCTAACAAAAATTATATAAATTATTATTCAGGATGGCCACCGAGTCCTTGATCACTGAAATGACCATTTTATCCATTAATGATTACTTGTATTATTTATTTGTAGTTGTATTTACTTACTGTACCTATATACATATGCAATGTGTAATTATTTTGTTTATTTTGATATTCCTATTAAATAAATGTTATTCATTTATTCAATGAACGAAAGAATTGTTCGATGTTGATGATTCTCGTTACTTAATATCATAAAATGACGACATTGACTTCTTCAAAGTAATGTTTAACTTTCCTTGACCTACTTTCATTAATATCTAACAATTATTTTGTTCATAGTTTCTTTTTTTCATGTTTGTAATGAATTATCATCAAGACAAGTATCGGTCGAATCAATACATTTTTTCGATAAATGATATCTAAATGACGCAATCCAAAAAACTATTTCAATTGGAA
The DNA here is from genome assembly GCA_944452925.2 of Chrysolina oricalcia. Classification (NCBI taxonomy): domain Eukaryota; kingdom Metazoa; phylum Arthropoda; class Insecta; order Coleoptera; family Chrysomelidae; genus Chrysolina; species Chrysolina oricalcia. Next base: position 53,592,515 of record OX101812.2, on the reverse strand, counting down.
AATAAATTTAAATGAGATTTCGTAATTTTTCTCCATACCTAATCGAATCACCTGTGATACCAAAATACTTCTTAATTGTTTAAGGTTCGGTGGAAATCGTCTATTTCAAGGCTTTCTTTTATAAATCAGTAACTTCCCATAGCTAAATAGATGTTGAACCATTATTTTCTGAGCCATTGTTATTTTTATTTTCGGTATCCATTTCATGCACCTCAATAACTGTAGCTAGAAGCTGATTGAGAAAAAGTATGGGCCCGAGAACTGTATCCCGTGTTCCACTAATCTGATGATTTTCATAAATTTTTAATGTACACAGATATCTTAAATAACTATAAGAAATATTCAAGACATTTATCCTGAATTAAATTTTACTCAACTAAATTAATCATCACTCACATAGCGCCTCAAGGTGATAATTGTGAGTAATAATTTTTCAGGTTGACAAAATGGTTAAGGCTTTCGCTGCCGAAGTTTTCAGTGTCACAATTTTCACTCGGGTTTGAAGGCCTTCGTTTTTTTTAATTTCTTCCTAACGTCTCGCTAGCGCGAGTGGCTAGCTTCCTCAGAGGCTTATACATCATGAATAATCTCAGATGACTGGAGAGTCCGTATTTATTCTGATTCAGGTAGTCTTGTGCGATAATTACCGTTATGATAATAAGCAATTCTGAAATAACAAAGTATATCAACGACATTAGGCTGGCAGGTAGAAAGAGGTCAATTAGGGTTAGTGAAAATGTACCACGCTACCTAAATCAGAATAAATACAATCTTCGCAGACAGAATCTCCAGTATTATGAGATTATTCATTATGTATGAGCCTCTGTGGTCCTATTCTCGAGTTTGAACGTATGCGAATTCGATTTTCTGTTTCACACATGAAATATGTATTTTTGTCTCTTCTATTCGTATACGAATTGGAAGTCGAATAATTCGAGAATGGCATTCCTGAGGAAGCTAGCAACTCGCCACTCGAGTGAAAATTGTGACACTGAATTTTTCAGGTTTTTATTGCTGGAGGCTGCTTGCATTTACTGGCTACCGTGGTTTTGATTTGTAAACGGTATCGGCAAGTCAGGATTCACATACTTATTCGATTCAGAAATGAAATAAGTGAAATTGCATGGCTGATGTGAATAATATGAAGCAAAAGCTTTACTATAATTTGAGGCAAATGTTTACATTTTGATGAATAGAAAAAATCAAAGCATTTGTTATAAACGTAAATTTGGCTTATTTAGGAATTGCAGTATTTTCCAGTAAACGCTTAAAGTGAAGTGAATAATCTGTACCTTACCTAAAATTTAATAGCATTTGTTTAATGTTTTGTTAACATACCTTAAGACGGCTTGAGAGCTAATTCAATATGAGAAGTTATCAGATAAAAAAATTATGAAGTTGAAGAATATCGTGAAAAAAGGGAAACATTCTCAATTGATAATTGAACCAAGAATGAGTCATGTTTGATTAAATTTTCAATTGAGAATGTTACCCTTTTCAACATGAATCCCTTCCAAGAGAGGTTATCTTGAACGATGGAAAATAGTGACTAAAGTTTGTCTTTCAGTCGCAGATGATTCCACATCTGATTTTATGAAAATCATGTTTATATTTTCGATGAAATCATCTAGAAAGAGTTGTCTATCGAGAACATAAATTTAAAGAGTTATTTCGATTTCGAGAAGATAGTGTACAGTAGTTAGCAAATTAATTTTTAATAGATGGTACTGGCTAAACAAGAGTTAAAGCGTTGAGTTCTAAAGAAAATATTATGCTCTTTTTAAGCTTTGGGAATAATCCTGGATACCAGAGTATGGGATTACACAAAATATGGGTATTCATCATTTATACGATGAACACTTTAACTAAAACAATGTATTTTTTATTAACAAAACTTGTGCCAAAAAGTACGGAGTGGATTAAATTTCCAACAGAAAGAAATATTGAAAAAGAAAAAGCTGCTTGGAGGGATCGTTGTCGTTTTTATTGTGCAATAGATGCTACCAATTGTACCCACGTACCTATTGGTAAACGTGAGAATGAAATCATCTCATTCTCGAGAAGTTTATATGAACCGGAAAGGTTTTTGTAGCATCAATGTACAGGTTACTTGTAATGCAATATAAGTGTCGATGCGCAGTCTCCTGAATCCGTACAGGACAGTAGGATACTAGAGATTGAAAATATATAACTATTTCAATTTAGTCCCTAATGACGCTATTCTTCTTGGTGATGCTGGTTATGGTATGTATATGTTACATGTATGTTATGGTATAGAAACACCAGAAGACATTGCGTGCAATACCCTTCATGCCCATGCCCATTGAACGATGATGATTATTGAACAGAGCAGACAACAACAAGTTTAGTATCACAAGCGATTGTTTTATTTTATACTAAAGCTTCGTGATTTCTTTCTGTTTACTCACTAAAAATATACATATATTCATTTTAAAATATAAAGAGAATATATTATAAATTTGTGAACTTTTGTGAATAAACAATATTATTATTATGTTCTGGACAATTGAAAAAGAGCTTTCCTATTTTATAACAACCATCAATGAGAGAACAGGTACATACAGTTTTATCAGTGGTCATTATACGTGTTTTGTGCTACAAAATATTTCAAAATACTTAAGAGATAATTTGGGGGCCGAGATTATCAAAGATGAAAATAATGAATATGATAATGATGAAAATGAAATTGTTCTGGAATTACAACAAAGACGTGCAGCTCAAAAAAGATGAATCGAAATAAAGCAGTTAATTTTCAACTTAAGACAATGATGCTGTAATGATTAACATAGCAAAACATTGCAATGTGATTAACAAAATAATATTTTTTATTGAAAAAATTGCTTAGTGATCCATTTATCGTAATAGTAATGATTCTTGATAGTACAGGTCCAAATTTGTTAGTTCATTTTCTTCCGCAGCTTCATCCACAACTTTCATTTTTCCTAGACTGATGTTTTCTGTTTCAATCTGTATTCTCGTTCACTTTAGTTGTTCAATCAAAACCAATTTTTGTAACTCGCCAGTACCTAACTTCTTCGTTTCCTTTTTTTCAATTACATTGTTTTTTTTTCTCTCTTTTAGCGTCTCTAATGTTGGATTGTTGTTGATGGGAGTCCCTTCTCAAAGATGGAGCTATTATAGTCTTTGATTTCATTCACGTTAGTAGGGAACCCAATTTTAACAGCTCCTAGAATTGTTGCAAATGTTGTATTTTTTCCAGAGTCCGTAAGTTATAATCATAATACTTTCCCATAAAAACTCGAAGAGTGTGTACCCAAAGGCATAGCCTGTGCGGGTGGAAAGCGGCTGTTATTACTATAATACAGTATCTATCAGATGCAGTTCAATGTCCAGCATGGCTTTTCTAGGGAAGTGGTTTTTTGTTAGACAATATACAAAAAATAACTTACTTCTTATCGAAAGTTCTTTCAAATTTGAATTGAGAATGTTTCCCTTTTCAACATGAAAACCTTCCAAGAGGTTATCTCAAACGATGGAAAATAGCAAATGAAATTTGTCTTTCAGTTGCAGATAATTCCACATCTGATATTATGAACATCCTGTTCACATTTTCAATAAAATCAGGATACCTTATCCTTTTAACCAATAGTGAACGAGAAAAAACGTTTCACTTTGTGTCTATAGCTTTATGACGAGACTCTTTGGTAAAAATTCTAGAATCTGAGAGCACAGTCGAATACCGAGATTGAAGTCGAGGGTCCGAGATTAATGTCGGACCCCCGAGATTAAAGTCGAGGGTTCGAGATTGAAGTCGGGGGTCCGAGATTAAAGTCGGGGTCCGAGATTAAAGTCGGACCCCCGAGATTAAAGTCGGGGGTTCGAGATTAAAGTCGGGGGTCCGAGATTAAAGTCGGAGGTCCGAGATTAAAGTCGGACACCCGAGATTAAAGTCGGGGAACCGAGATTAAAGTCGGGGGTTTGAGATTGAAGTCGGACCCCGAGATTAAAGTCGGTGGTCCGAGATTAAAGTCGGTGGTCTGAGATTAAACTCGGACCCCCGAGAATAAAGTCAGGGGTCCGAGATTAAAGTCGGACCCCCGAGATTAAAGTCGGGGGTTCGAGATTAAAGTCGGGGGTCCGAGATTAAAGTTGGGGGTCCGAGATTGAAGTCGGAGCCCCGAAATTAAAGTCGGGAGTCCGAGATTAAAGTCGGGGGTCCGAGATTAGACTCGGACCTCCGAGATTAAAGTTGGACCCAAGAGATTAAAGTCAGGGGTCCAACTTTAAAGTAGGGATTCCAAAAAAGATTGCTCGTAGCCCTTCTATGACTTCTTACGTTCATTATGTCCTATCTGAATACAGGGCAATTCAAATTCGACCCCCACCATTGGGATCTCCTAAACTACAGGAGATACGTCGAAGCTTAAATAGGGGCAAAGTTGCGTATTCTGGTGCTTAACAAAATATTGTTTTGAAACTTGGAAAATTCCGAGTATTTCCGGAAATATCGGGAAAAAACTGAAAATCGGAATTTTCGTTTTATTTTTTTTTCGTTATTTGACAAAATAGCTCAAAACCAAAGGTACATTTTTATTGATACTTTTTTTCAGCTACACGTTTTCATGTTCAGATTTACTATCCGACGTTTCGTCTTCTGGCATTCATCATCAACTTTTTTTTCTGTTATGAGCGCCATATTGTTTTTTATACAGAAAAATAGTGATTCTCATTCTGATTTCATTGATGTATAATTTGTTATGATTTGCACTTCTGAAACCACATATATTAAAAAAATACAACTTCATCTGAGATGGTCATGACTCCATCGAAAAATTTTGTTTGATAAACACTAGTTGTCAGAACTCATTAAACATCATTAGTTTGCACAAATACTTAAGTCGAAATGTCCTCATTCTCAAATGAAGAAAAACGAGATATGTTGAAACTTTATTATAAATTTGATAGGAATAGTACGAAAACAACACAAATTTATTTTGAATTATATCCGGAAAGACAACAGCCGAATAGAACATTATTCGGAATTTTGGGCAAACACTTGGCTGAGTACGGTGCGTTTCAAAAAACAAGAATGAAATCATGAGCTTGTAAAAAATGCACAAAAAGTATTACAACAAGTGCTCGAAATGATGGCCTTCCTCTTGAATACATAACCGAGCTCGTCGTCTCAAATTAAGAACAGCCCAAACAATATCCCTTCTTCTGATAGACCTGAATTGCGTGATTATACTGTCTCTAAGTTCATCTACTGTGTCATATTCTTGCTCTCCATAGATTCTGTTCTCTAAATTGCCCCACAAGAAAGTATCCAAAACTGTAAGGTCAGGTGACCTTGCCGGCCACCTCACTGGTCCAGAATTTCCTAACCACCTATTAGAAAATTTTTGGTGTAAATATTCGCAAACTGCTCTTTTATTGTGTGGAGGAGCCCCGTCATGCTGAAACCAGCAGCTGTTATAATTAATAAGGGGAAACGTATCCATATATTCTTCGAATTCGTTTCTTAAGAACCGAAGATAGGTTTCCCCGTTCAAAGTATTAGAGAAGAAATGAGGTTCAAGTATTCGGTCGTCATAAATTCCAGCCCACACATTCAAACGAAAACGAACTTGTCTGACTTCTCTGAAGTGTCGTGGATTATTTTCACTCCAAATGTGCTCATTATTTCTATTAAAAACACCACAGTTCGAAAAAGTACTTTCGTCGGTCCAAATAATGTTTTTCAAGAAGTTTGTAGGGTCTACCGTATTCGAGAGCCAGCTACAAAATTCTATCCTTCTCTCAGGATCACCTGGATGTAATTTTTGTGAAATTTGTATCTTATAACATTTCAAACCACTTTTTTTGAATTCCCTCCAAACGCTCGTCTGTGGCACATCCATTTCTGCCGAGACTTGATGTGTTGATTTGGAAGGATTTGCATTTATCTAAACAAGTACCAAAAATAATTTTACTTCTTCGAATATGGAATGAACAATTATTTTACCTAGGCTAATAAGTTACCTCTAATATTTTGTTCCATTCTGCTTTCATATTTCACTCTTGGTTTTTGAAACGCACCATACCCAGCCAAGTGTTTGTCCAAAATTCCGAATAATGTTCTATCCGGCTGTTGTCTTTCCGGATATAATTCAAAATAAATTTGTGCTGTTTTCGTACTATTCCTATCAAATTTATAAGAAAGTTTCAACATATCTCGTTTTTCTTCATTTTGGAATGAGGACATTTCGACTGAAGTATTTGTGAAAACTTATGATGTTTAATGAGTTCTGACAACTAGTGTTTATTAAACAAAATTTTTCGATGGAGTCATGACCATCTCAGATTAAGTTGTTTTTTTTTAATATCTGTGGTTTCAGAAGTGCAAATCATAACAAATTATACATCAATGAAATCAGAATGAGAATCACTATTTTTCTGTATAAAAAAACAATTTGGCGCCCATAACAGAAAAAAAAGTTGAAGACGAAACGTCGGATAGTAAATCTGAACATGAAAACGTGTAGCTGAAAAAAAGTATCAATGAAAATGTACTTTTGGTTTTGAGCTATTTTTTCAAATAACGATAGAAAAAAATAAAAAGGAAAATTCCGATTTTCAGTTTTTTTCCCTATATTTCCGGAAATACTTGGAATTTTCCAAGTTTCAAAACAGTATTTTGTTAAGCACCAGAATACGCAACTTTGTCCCAATTTAAGCTTCGACGTATCTCCTGTGGTTTAGGAGATCCCAATGGTGGGGGTCGAATTTGAATTGCCCTGTATTTTCTAAGCCGTAATACATTGACCAAACAATACTCTTTTATTGCTGCTTCTAAATACTTTTTTACGGTCGATTAAAAAACCGCTATCGCACTATCAACATAATATAGTTGTTTTCCTCTGATACGTTATGTATTAGCAAAAGCATTCACTTCCATTCATTCACTTGAATTGAAGCAGTTACTACAAATTTTTTAAGCAATAGCTTTTGAGTACTAGCACAAGATTATTCACCCACTTTTTAGCAAAAGCTCAAAGCTGAAAGCAAAATGTTTTTACTACTAGTAATCGCTTATACTAATACCCAGTCAACACAGAATGGTCTCAGAGATGGTAGTGAGATTCACATTCATGTTCCAGATCACACCAGTGAATCGCAAAGTGACTTCCATTATTATCGCATAAACGTCTATTTGGTGCCCCGTTGGTCATGTCGAGACATCAAAATGTGATGCAAAATGTGACTCGAAATTAGCCCAATGTGACATTCCATTTATACTTCGGAATCGAATGTACATCGATACCCTTTCGATGTAACAATGTGAAATTGAAAGGGCTGGTACTTATTCAAAAATGCGCTTTCCTTTCTGATTCTCCTGTATGTCAAGAATAAAACAAAGCTCACCATGTTTCAACATAAATAGAAATTATACCTCAATGTTATTATTCTTGCTAATGAATTACTGTTCATATGGAATGGAATGCTAGAAAACAAATGCGTGAGTTGATTCCGATACTTTTTCACAAAAAAAAGTATAAAACTCTGTCTAAATCATAAAAATACAATATACAGAAATGTAAAAAAATCTATAATTCGACTTCAATCCTCTGGACAGCATTTTCTTTGAGGCAAAATCAGTACCTATCCTGAAAATGCCAAATGCTGTGAATCACTGAATTTACCTTCTACTCACCGTTCCAGTCCTTGAAGGAGTACAGTTCTTGGTAGAAATAATAAATGGGCAATGATAATAAACACATTTGATTTAAGTATTGAAATGAAAAGAACACTACTCACTATCAGAAGTACCTATAGAATATTTAAAGGATGGTCAACCAAATACAGATTCTACTTGACTCTCGACTTGACAAACAACTCTGGCCATTTTGTGTCATGATGGTGATGTCATGCTTAATTTTGTTACCAACCTAATTCCTTCTATACCGACAAAATCGCAATTAAACCAAAATTCATGTTAATGTGCTTTGCAATTTTCTTCACATTTTGTGCTCAAAGCGACACTAACGAGAAGAAAATTGTGAACAAATCATAAAATTTGGCTTCACTAAGTGGTAACAGTGATGTCTAAATGCAACTCATTTTGTTACCATAATAATCATGAAAGCAACATCTCCTAGATGTTTGTGTTAACTGGGTACTCAAGGCTATTAGCAACTGTTAAAACTTTATTCACATTAGCCTATATTTCAAGAGCAACATTTCAACAGCTCTTAAACTAACAAATTATGTTTGCAATACAATTTTAGTTTCTTCCTTGGTTCAGTTATTTTTGCAAAAAACGTTACTGTTCCCTTACAAATCGGAACCTATAAAGAATTATGGTTTATATAACATACGTTCAATGCTATCACATTTGCTTATTCACTCTTTCTTCTTTGATGATATCATATATTATTCATCACAAACCGCAGGCGCCAACCCAAAAAAACAAACAAAAAGCCGTCGCCCAATTCAAATTCTCCAAAACAATAAAGTATATTCTTCGGAAGCACCATGACTAACTAGATTCGAATGACAAAAAATAATTTCGATAAAAACACCAAACAATGAGATATAAATATTATGCCGTCGTAGATTTTTCTTCCCTCACGACCTCTCAGAGTCGCAGCGGGCCGTGATCGCTTCCAACGTGCGAATACGGAAAATCAAGTGTGCTGTGTGGCAAAAACAATAAGCAAGCATAGTGTTTTATATGCTCAAAGCCTTGAGGATACATTATAAGTTATAAGCAGGCCTCCCATGGAGTTGACCGATTCAGCCAATGGGGAGCAGGCTGGTTCAGCGCTTTTGTTTTAAAAAACGCTTCAAGTAGGCGGCGACAAGGTGTACAGTCTGAAGGAGAAATTGCATGAGAGGACGGTAATTAGCGGGTGATAGTCACTTGGTTCGTGGGGCGAAGGGTAGATTTATTGAGCAGTATAGCGTTACATTCTTATGTTACTCGGTCTGCACGAGAATGGGTGTCATATTTAGCTGTGTTTCCATTATCGAACAATTGAATGACATTATTTAACGTTTTCATATATTTTTTTTGAAGAAGAGCCGAGTTCTTTTATTCGTAATCATTTTTAAAAAATCGTTTATAAGTGATCTTCTGAAAATAAAATATTTGTTGGAGATTTGAAGAATTAATTTCCAGGTAGGTATGTTAAGGGAGACTGTTGTAACTTGGATCACAATTTACATTTATAATTTTTTTGATGCCAATTTTGGAGAATATAAAAATTTGAACAGTTTTCCTGATAGCACCATTATTTCTACAAAATTTGTATTTTTTGAGAATTTGAATATCAAACAGTTACAAATAAAAAGATAAATGAAAATTATAATTTATTGGTATATGATCAATGGCGCAAGACCTTCAAGTTATCAAGTACCATTGATCACTCCCTAATGTCTTTGGATCGTTAACTATATGTTAGATAATATGTATTTCTCTACAGAAATTTGTATTTCATTAAAAAAATATATAATAATGAGTATTTGTTCACATATCTAGGTACAAGAAGTCACAATTTGAAATTTATAATTTAGAATTAGAAAGCTATTAACAAAATTATCAGGGACAATACTATTCCTTTTTTTTTCTACTTTCACTTAGTGACAAATTTATAACGAATATCTGAACAATTGTAAGATCATGTACCTATGATTATTGATTAGTGATACCAGACGATATTTTGATCCGAGGTACTTGATGGTGTGCTTTTTCGAATTTTACGTCCTCAACATTCAAGTTATTTTCAAAACTGACACAAATAAAAAATGATTTAAATATAGTGTAATTGAAAACAAAATAATCAGCTTGTGAAAAAATAAAGAGTGATACAAAAAGTTGTGACTTTTTCGACTAAAATTTTTCATTTATGAAAAACTCAAAAACGATAGCAAATGGACAACCACTTTCCCGTTTGCTTGCACTCTAATGAATGATCTTTGTCTTAGTAGAGTTGCTGTCGCATAGATAGCAAATATCTCCAATAACTGAAGGGTGATCTAAGTTACACTATGATCAAGGTACAACAGTCTCTCCTATATTAATAATACCTACATGCCATAGGTATATCCGTTTATAATTTTAATCCTGAATGACCTCACAAATTTTCATGAAATTATTTTTTCGAATAGTAAGTAGTACGTAATACTCTTTATTCCGTTCTATTAAATTACATATCTCGCGGAAGTGTAGAACAAGTTGAATACTTAGATATTGTTTAATATGAGTACAATGACTTAAATGAAGTATTCACATGCTTATTACACGAAAATCAATGAAAACATACTGATACTAGGAAACACCCGAATAGAAGATAAATCTCTCAATTAACCAGACATGTCGAATAAGTAACAGAAGAAAAAAAGTTTTGTGTACATGAGCACACGAGACAGTCTAATACCGATTTAGACAGAAACACACCCATCCACATTTGTATTCTTACAGTTACATTCAAAATCTATATGCAACAAATGGAGAAAATTTTCTTTTGTGATTTTTCAGAAAAAGAAAAAATTGTCATCAACTTGTGAAAAGTCACAATTTTATTTGGATTCCATAATTAAACTACCCGAAATATTCAGAGTACCTAAAATTTGAAATTACCGTTCGATAGAGGAAGTTCAAAAAAGTATATTACAGGGTCAAATGAATTTGTTTGGCCGGAAATGTGATGTTAAAGTCACAATTTTATTTGGATTCCTACAGTAAACTACCCGAAACGTTCAGAACACCAAAAATTTGAAATTACCATTCGATACTACTTAGCCTCTCAGACGTACTGAGTGACTTTCAGTTTCTTGAAAAAACGCATTTATCAAAATTAGTAAAATCTCAAAATAGTAATTTACGTAACAAGTCCGGAAAATACTGTTTTTTTGGACGAGTAGACCTAATTCTAGGACGAGCGTTAGCGAGTCCTGGAAGTCTACGAGTCCAAAAAAACTGTTTTCGGACGTGTTGTGTACACTATTTTTTCGGCAAT